>JAUUDW010198339.1:0-22330 GCA_032361385.1 Panulirus guttatus | reverse complement strand
AAGCACAAAATGTCATTTATGTCTTAACAGTTAACAAAATACTTAAATAATTCAGAATTCCCCATCTAATTATACCATCTAAAAAGTTAAATCCAGCTATTGGATCCATTCTCTAAGTTTAGACGCATTCAGAGAAAATGATATAGCATTAACTCTGAAAATAATACCGAGATACTGTTCTTCATATTTAAGCCTACTTTATAAGATTAACAGAAGTAACAATTTCAGGAAATAAAAATAGATTTAAAAAAAAAAAAAAAAAAAAAAAAAAAAAAAATCCACATTGAAAATGATACTCAGACAACTGAATCAGAATCTACAAGTGAGGCACCAATTCACATTATTATGCACGTAAGTTCCCTTACAGAGCTTAACAAAGATATGACCATATAAGACCAAACATATCAAGTACCAGTGAGAATTTTTACATATCCTGTTGAAGTCACCCAAGCATATCAAATTCCAGTGAGAATTTTTACATATCCTGTTGAAGTCAATCATCACAAGCCACCTGACCTCATCAATATATACAGAACTAAATCCCCAACAGCCATGTAAGATGATGTTCACGTAACGCCAATGAAATCCATTGAAATTCATTTTTGTCATCAGCCTATTGCATTAATCAGTACTGGATGGACACAAGATGAACCTACACTAATCAGATACATTACCATATGTTTTCAACTGACTCTATTAAACGAGTTAATATAATCAGAGAGACAGCAAAAACAAGAGGAGCATGATAATTTCTACCCTTGAGACTACAGTGAAGCAGCCACAAACCAATACAGTATGAACGTATACGTTTGGTTATCAAAAGCTCAAAATATCCATGAATATGTCAAATACTTTTTTCTATTTATGCCATGAAATACTTCATTAACACTGGCCTCTGCTATAACACATGAATCAGCAATTACTGTAACAACTACTTTACATATAACTTTACACAGTAACAGTACATCTAAATTTGTATGATCATCAAGCCTTGCACTTATTTCACTCTTTAATTTCAACATACGTTATATTCTCAAGTGTATGTCAAGCTATCAAGGTCAATTAAACTCCTCTCCATAGTTGTAAAACAGCATTTCAGACACATTTTTGGGAAAATAACTTTTTTCAAATCAAATTCCTTAAGGTTCATAAATCATACAGAAGATTCAAATTACTGCATCCAAAGCCCGAAATCTTAGCAAAAAGTTCATCACTGATTCCTAAGTATGACAAATAACATAAAAAGAATACCAAAATTCTGCATAAACAGCTAACAGCACAATCAGGTATTATAGCATCTGACTCATCACAAAAGGAATCATCCTGTTGGGAGCATTTAACTTCCTACTTTTTATTCTTAACTTTTACAGTACATCATCTGGTGCTCTTAGACTACACATTTAATTATCACAGATTTTCCAGGTTTCTCTTTCATTTTCTATCCTCCTTTATAAACTGTTGCCTATTTGCCTAGAAGTGTATGTGTATGTATTCTTATAGCAGCCTTCACTCCTTTGCCTATCTGCCTACAAGTGTATTACGTGTATAATTCTTACAGCAGCCCTAACTCTTTTCACACAGTCTTATTTCTTAATCCAAGCAACCCTACTTTACTAATCTGAAAGCACAAACAAAACACAAAATTCTCCATCAAATAGTGTGACTAGCACTATAGGGGCTTTGACATTCAGGGACAGAATACACAGTGAGGTAAGATTCCAAGGACATTCTCTTGCTATGAAAATATAAACAGAGAACATAATATGGAAAGAACTGTGAAATGGTGATTACACAATCTTACCTGTTTTACACCCTTTGCACATTTCACACTCGTTATGGACTGTGACTCTGTGGAGTCATCTAAATCTCCTGTAGATGATCCAGGCCATGTCTGCACTCTCTTTAAAGGTGGTGGTTCAAACTCATCATATGGTGAGGTAGCTGAGGATGTACTTTGGCTGCTTGGCAATGGTGGTGGAGGTCGTTTTGAGGTGTCATCCTTTTCTTCTTGGTCATGCCACTTGTGACGGTAAGTAGCTCGCTTTTTGGCGTCCCGGTCAGCATCTCTGCTCTTGAAGATACTTCTCTTTTTAACCAGAGGAGGCTGTTCAGGTTTCTTAGTACTTTCACTCTCTGGCTTACTTGACTGATCTGACTTGTATGGCTCATAAGAGGAAGTGGTGGATATCTGTGAAGATATAGGAGAACCCTGAGATGAGAACAGCAAATCCTCCATTTCCTGTGTGTCAGCCATAGCAGCAGAGTCCTTAAGTTCCAGACCACTGGAGGCATTACACTCAATGGTGGTGCGATCTTCAATTTCATTTTCATCAAAATCCGTGCTAAACAAATCAAAGTTATCACTTTCTGCATCTCCAGCACCCGAGGAGACCCCAGGGCTAACACCTCTCCCTACTGGTGACGTTTTCTGAGGTTCTCCTGTATCACTTGAGCCTACACCGAATATATCAAAATCATCTGTTAAGGGACCATCACAGACTTCATCACGCAATGCATTTTGCCGAGTATCAACGTCAGAGGAAGAGGTTACTGTATTTTTACCCATACATTTGTCCAATGCATCTGGTTTAATATATTTAGAACTATAAGTTTTGATGCTACACTGGGATGTCTGACTGTTTGATTTGTTCCCTGAAAAACTAAAACTATCATCAATACACATATCTACAGGCAGGCCAGTTCTCTGGTCCATTAGTCCAACAAACTCAAAACTAGAATCAAGGGTTGAATTTAAAGTCCTGTTTGGAGAATCCAGTCTATCTGGAGGGTGAAAATTAGTGTCTTTTGACACAATACTTGGTAGAGTGACTTGTGAATCTTTGTACTCTGTCAGTGGGAAGCTGGAGGGTGCAAGCTCCTCTGATGAGTCTCTGTTTTCCTCACTAAAGTCTTTTGTGGATGGAGAACTAGCAACACTTGTTGAAGTGCTGCCAGCATGAGAGTCATCACTGGGCAGTTCCACTGTACTTGAATACATTTCCTGAGAACAAGAGGCCACATCTCTACTCTTAAAGATTTTCAACTTTATTCCACTACCAGATTTTGAACTGGTCACAGTCTCAGAATTTTTTGGTTTTGTTACAACACTAGTAACGAGCTTATCACATGCATTTTCTCCAGATGATTCTGGGTTACTTTTCACCGTCTCTTGGCTTGAATTTGGTGTCTCAAAAGAAGCCAGTGGAGGAATCTTTGCATTATACACGCTATCACTAACTCGCCCCTGAACTTTGTCCACGAACACCTTAGAGGGCTCAGATATCACCTCCGCATTCCTACTTTTAAAGAACTTTCGAGGTTTACTGAATGTTTTAATTGGGGGTTTGACCTGGAGTGAGGCGCCATTGGCTGGGTTTCCACTGTCAAAATTGTAGCTGTCATCACCAAAACTTGATGGTGGTGAATCATCAAGAAATCGCTTACCACTGTCATCTTTGCCTGTAGGAGAGAACACAGTAAATATAAGCATGAGTATTAAAAAAATCATAATTATATATATATATAAACATGTAAAGGCTAGATGCGACAACAGTATAAAATCTATTAATAAAAAGATAATTGGTGTCAGCTAAACATTTTATTGTTTTGACAAGATGGTGTCACTCAGAAACAAGCAACAAACTCACATGTAAACATTCACTCTTTAGCATTCACGTGTAATGCAATGAAACTAAAGTCTACTATCCACATCCAAATGACTGACTGTGCCACAGTTTACCATCACCATTTCATATATCCTGGTTCAATGCGCTGACAGCATGTCAACCCCATACATCAAATCAATCCAATTCAGTCTATCCCATGGGCATTATCATACTCTGCCCACTCAAGGTTACATCATAAGTGAAAAGTTATCTTTGGCAAGGCAGTATCATTGAAGTCCAGTCTTGTTAAAGATATTTCCACTCTAAAGAAGTTCACATTTCCCTGCTACAGGAAATACCACAGCCTTGAGCTGCGGGAGGCACTTGAAAAAGATCCTGAAAAACACCAGGACTCTAAGAGAAATTGGTCCTGGAGAAATTATAAATAAAAATAAAATAAATTCTACCCCATCCACACCATTCACCCTCCCGAATACTCAGGTTTTGATAACCCAAAGCCTCCTTTACTCCTTCTATCTATCTCTTGTTGGTCTTCCCCTCCCTTTCTGTTACATGTATTTTTTCACTCACTCTTTTTCTCATACTCTCCCTAATTCCAACTATTTCAGCACACCCTGGTAAGT
This sequence comes from Panulirus guttatus, assembly GCA_032361385.1. Lineage (NCBI taxonomy): Eukaryota > Metazoa > Arthropoda > Malacostraca > Decapoda > Palinuridae > Panulirus > Panulirus guttatus. The sequence goes on along the minus strand of JAUUDW010198339.1, from coordinate 18,081 downwards.
TCTTACTACCCCATGTCACTGTTACACAGTCATTCCTTCCAGGATCAATCTGCCTTAAACCACATAATGTCTGCAGGCATTTAAGAGTTCATAGTAATTGCAAGTATATGTAATCATACATACTAAAAACATACCCAAACATTCCCTAACAGACACACTTAGACCACATAGGACCTTAGCTCCATCCTTCCCATCTTGACACACTTCAGGCCCTGTGGTTCTGTCCGCTGCCCCATCCACCCTAGTTATCTTAACTTAGCACTCTACTTCCTCCAGGTCCTCCCTATCCAAACTTACACTTAAAACATCCCATCTCAACCTCCTGCAAGGCCTCATTACCTTATTTTGGCTCACTCTAATTCTCAACTTTTCTCTTTCAAACACTCTTTCAAATTGTGTCAACAGCTTGTAAAGTCTATTTCAAGAGTCTACCACAAGAGTCATGTCATCTGCAAACAGCAAATGATGATTATATATGTCAAATACAAATCAAATACATGACAGGTATTTCCCATAAAATGGCAGATCAATACAATGAAGTCCAATACCTTTGTCTAAAGAAAATAATGAATACAAATATGAGCTCTACCAAAAGGGGATAAACTTCTGTAATTTCAGCTGTCATATTTCTCAATTCAGTAAGCTCCAAAGTTCACACTCAGCTTCATACAGGAGCCACTGTTAAACAGCATCACGCTTATAGCTATGAATTAAATATCACACAGCAAGGTATCTCTAACTACTATGCCAATCGAGCAGTTGCATGCTTGCATATAAAGCACAGTTAAAAACATTCCTGCACTTTCTGGCACAACCTGTTCTAAGTCAAATTTGTCAGTGGTATGCACACCATTGGCAGCTTAGAGTCACAATCAAACCTTAGCATCCCACTGGATAAGTTCTCTTTGTTAGCAGCAGACTCCCAGCAGAAAGATTTACACAGCTCCAAAACAATGAAATCTAACAGCCTACTCACTTGCTACGGCATCAGCCTGTAGACATTTGTAAAATTCATACACTTCTAAAAAAATATGCCCTATTCTCCATTTTGTTCTCACTTAATTTATGCACATGTGGCAGAGTTAACGGTAGCAGGGGCAGCAACATGACTTGCCTGACAGATGATGATATGAACCAAATGAATCACTTCTCCACTAAAAAAAAAAAAATTCTATATGCTGCAACTACAATACAATGCCAAGCTCCTAAACATACAAAACCATACACCAAGCTATAACTGGACTCTTAAGAGTGAGAGGATAATGAGAAGCATTTACTTTCATTAAAGGATAAGTATACATGGGAAGAAACACATATGGACAGAAGCCACTTCGAAGCCTACTTGGTTTGGCTGCATAAAACTAATAGTTGGAAAATTGGCTGACAGGTATAAAAACATGACACCAGTCATATGTAAAACTAGCTCACTACTGACTAAAGTAAAAGCCTCTCAGCTCATACTCAAAATAACTTACGCAGTATGCTATTAAGTAAACAAAGGCTTCCACGCTCTTTAATAATCTACTTGTTAAGCTACACTAATTTCTCCATTCACACCTTTATCAACCTATCGCATCCTCATATGAAATACTTTTAACATTTAAATATTCATCCAACCCATCAGTCTACCTCTTTTCCTTTGTACCTTCAACCATATTCCTATTATCTGAAATATATCTTACTAGGCCAACATATTTTAACAAGCCCTGCCATAAGAGTAGCATGTTCACCATCTTTAACTGCAATGGGACCCTGTTTAGCACTCAGGACATGCTCCCAGAGGAAGGAACACTTACAAGATCACCACTACAAGGGATCATTCTGTTACTGTCTGTATGAGGATGCATTCCATATAACATTATTTCCTGCACACGAGCTAGGTATGAGGACTTCACTAGGGTATTGGTTACTTTTTTCACACGTTCTGTGTTTCCTGCTTTAGCAAGGTAGTGCCAGAAACTGCCAAAAACAACAGCCTCATTTACTCAAATCCACTCACTAGCTGTCACATATCATGCACTGAATTCAAAGCCCACAATCTACATAAATAACCCTAAAAATAATACACAAATGGTAAACATCAGTACGTATCAAGACTGGCCACAAACATCATTATCAATCCCTTGCTTTCTTCTTTGTGCAGATAGGAAAAGATGCTCCTTACCTTCTCCATGATGATTAACTGGCTTAAAGGCATATGGCATAGAGTCTAATATTCCACCTATACATGCAGTTAACTAAGTGATGGACTATGCAGGAGCTTTCAGCTTCTTTGCATTCTTAAAAACTGTCCTTATGGTCAACATAGCCAAGTGTAGCTCATGACTCACTTCCACCCACCTTATCCCTTGTATTTTAAAATCCAAAATAATTCCAATTTTCTACAATTTAGTTACATTTCTAGCACTAACACTTGCAGGTGTTTAAATGCTTCAATTCTCAGCTTTTTTTTACTAAAAATTCTCAAGAACAATGAATGCTACAGCAAACCAGCATTCTCCAGAGGCATTTTAAGCACTGTCCTGGTCAACTGTGAAATTCAAATGAAACCAGAAAGAACATATCTAAGCTCCTGAGACCAAATTTATTTCAAATATATCAAAAACCTACTGAGCAATTTTGACAGAATTTCATCGGCTTATTAATGCTGGAATGAACAAACAAATGAACATACTTAATGAAGCTCTGATTATTATTGCTGTGCCTGAATGTCCATGTCGATTTTAGTAGTAACCCTTTTGAAAGACAAAAAGTACAACTAATGATATCAACCTAAGCCTAGAAAATCATACATATTACCATAAAACAACTTACCAAGTCCACCATTGATGCTTCGCAGAGATGTGAAGGATGTAATTCCCCATTTGCCCACATGCCCAGCTGTTTTGGTCGCTGAGGGTTTCGTGCTGCTGCTGCTACCTGGTTCAGTCACAAGCTTGTCAAACTGACTTAATGGGGGTGGGGCAGATTTCTTACGACTGTACGTCCTGCTAAATCTGCCACTCATCTTGATGGATGCTCTGTCAAAAAGATTTATTACAATGAGAGTATCTCAAATGATTACTTAAATATATATAACTAAAAACACTGATCAGTTATGCACATTCATGAGGTATAAGAAGATTGTTCTACATGTACAAAGAAAACCACAAACAAACAGAGTGGTGAAAGTTTGCAAGGCAAATTGAAAGCAAGCTTGCTTACACTGCCACAATAAACCATTATTCATTCTCCTGTAGATTCCGTCAAAACCAGATGAGAACAACAAATTCCTAAATCCTGTTTCCAGTTCCCTTCCTAACTTTTACCTATTGGTCACTATGAATAACAAATAAACACTAATTCTGTAAAATAAACAAATCATGACATATATTTACTTACAACTTACTTCCTGCCCCATTAGTACCCTATATCTTCATGAGGCTCCTGCAGCACTCAGGACTTTTTCTAAGTTCTCTCCATGCAAACTCACACTCTCTTCACTGATAAACCTAATGACAATTTTGTTTTAATTCACATTTATTCTCAACTTTCTCCTATTACAATCTTGCAAACTCAGCTACAAGCTTCTTCAGTTTCTTACTCATATCTTTCACCAGCACAGAGTCATTAGCAAACAACTAACTCACCTGCCTGGATCATCCACCCCCAATGGACAGCATACCTGCTCTTCTCTCCATGACCCCTGCATTCACCTACCTCACCACCCTACCCATAAACAAACTATACAGCCACCTTCATCTGAAACAACTCACCCTCCTCTAAAACTACTCGCACACACACCCCAAAATAACATCTACGGCAAGGCTAGCAAACGCTGAACAATGGTCAGCATGCAGGTTCCAGCTAGCAACTAATCAGAGTTAGGCATTCGAATCTATACATCCTGAAGGGAAGGTTCAGAAGAGGGAAGCACAGTCTTGTCTTTTCTTGAAGCCAGGATTAGTGTGCCAATGCTGATATGACTCATAAATTTATATTACAATCAGGATGTTTTGATTTGGGCTTTACCTTTTCACTACTGGTTTGATTTTGTATTTCATTATGAACATATTTTCTTGAATACATCAATGCCACAGATCATACATTCCAAGATTAAACTACAAAGTGTTATGAGTTTCATGAACTGTTCAGTCCTAATTTCACTTCAAACCTAAATTCTTATTCTATTGTGTCTACACTTAAAGATAGGTATCTCTGAATGAACAGTAGTCCTGACATTGTACACTTTTAAGTCTTGGGCCTTGAATGCATAAGAAAGGATGAGGGTGGATGAAATTACTTCTTTCTAAGTACTGTATAATTTCACTCTTATTCTCAGAAATAGGTCTCTAAAATCACTGCATTCTATATCCTATTAGTAAGGCATCTTTTTTTCCTAGATATTTGTAAAAGCAAAAGGGAATTCTATTGTTATGGGTCCCCATTCCTTGATCTTTCTCTACTGTCAATCTGCTTTTTAGACTTTTGAACGCCTGAGGACAAGCGGTGAGGAAAGTTATCTTGTAAGAAATGACACTGTATGAAAAAAGTGTGATTGTGAATAAAGTCTGAAAGAGAGTGCCAACCAGAGTGCACTGAAACAGTTCAGACATACAGCAAAAATGAGCATAACTAGATAAGAGAATCGCACATCAGAAACACTGGAGCAAAAGGGAAGACCAGACATGAGATAGCAAGATGAAATGAAGGAGTCCTAGGGTTTGTTGGGAAAAAAAAAATCTATTTCTATGATACAGTTGAGCCAGGAATTAACATTACACTAGGAAAGACTGATCTAAGACAGAACAGTTCAATCAGGACCTTTGAACATTAAAGCACGTCCACTTTTTCAAGGTCTGGGTACAACCCAACCAATGAAAACTAAGTAGAAAAAGTATGAACAACATAATTTACCATCATGCATTACATAAGTTACTGAAGGGAAAAGGCATCAGAGATATAGATAGATGGATAGCAGTAGAAAAGAAACAACCAAAGAGAACAATATAGGAAAAATATATGAAAATGCAATTCACTATATCATTCACTGATTATCAGTAGAATGTTTTCAACCTAGATCAATCTAAATGTTCTTGATGCACGGCAAATCCAACTCTATGGCAGGGTTAATTAATTCTAAAGCATTAAACCTGTCACATATTAAGAAACCTCTAGAATTTCCACATAAATGGAAGAGAACTAGAGGGAGAGAAATGGAGGAAAAGATGTGCGGAATGGTGCATGCGAGGGAGGCATGTAAGGAGAGGGTTACAAGACTATTTTGCTGTGGACACCCTTTGACGGAAGTTCCCAGAGGAAAAGGGCGGCAGAGATAAAGATAGATACACTCACATTGCAAAACAAAATCACTCATCATAAAAAATACTTCTGATGCATAATTAATCATATAAATTACCAAAAATGCTCCAAATCATGCAGGAACCTAAAATTTCTACCAAAACTGATTTTCTAACATGCATCCTTAAACAACAAAATCCATCAAAATTCAAGTTTATTGCAGTATGCTTAGTGAAATGCATCTACAATTCTGTTGAAGAACTTATCAACCTCTGATATTTATATTTACATTAAGTTTATTGCTTTTCAGTATTTGTGATTTTCTTTGATAATTTATCAAATGACACATATATTCTAGCCGGTAGATTTTGATGATAGATTGAGATTTTAAGTGTAACACCACCTAATCCATCAATATTAAGTTTTGTACAGTGTACAGAGCTTTGAGTCAGAGGGAAATTGTGGGGTAAAAGCACTATATATCAACAACTGACTTTAAAATGAATCTATTGTTAACATCTTCAAAATCTATCAACTAGAAATTAAAGAGGAAGAATGCCTACAGCATCCCAACTAGCTTTTCTAGTGTCCTCTTACGGAGCATTAAGACAAAAAACTGACTGTCCTATGGACATGTGATGAAAATAATCACCTAGTGATTGTTCAGATTCTACACAGCTTTAATTAGTTAATATTTCAATGTACAAAGTGACTATCAGCAATAAGAAAGGGAAATATATAAAGAAACTTACCTTATGACAGTTGCTTTATAAGTTGCTAAAGTCACACCCTACACAAAGTTCACCAATAACAAGACAGGAAAGGTAACAAAAATGTCAATTTTTCGTAAAGTCCTGAACTTCAAAGTTACTGAGAAAAAAATCTATCTCAGTCAATGGAGTGACATGAAATTCCCATTGTTTCTTTTGAGGTTTTACGTTCTTAAACTTACTGTAAGATCAGACCACTCAACATATTACGCAATACATTCATGGCTCCATTTATAAATATGAACAACGAGGCAATACCTGATGGCATCAGATTCCATCTATAAAACATCAAAACCTATGTCTACAGAAACTGATTCCTTCTGGATAATATGTTATCATTGTCCATCCATAGGTTTATGAAATGCTTCTGTATCATTACTCGTAACAAATGCCGTAAAACACAAATTTTGCAATAGCAGTACATGCTTAGGCAAATAATGGATTTCACATATAAATACAGCACACACACACTTCTCATTACACCTATCTGCTGAAATTGCCTGCTTTTATATGTATAATGTGGATTTTCACATTACCAAGCTTCGTATTTTATCAGCATTATTATTTAACCCCACAGTATCCCTACCCATCACAACCTTAACTCTATCAAAATATTAAACATCAATAGATTGGGTTTAATAGCAAAAAATGCAAAATCCCATTCTTAACAGATGCTACAACAATTCAGTAAGAATGGACAGAACATGGATCATAATGCCAGAACAAGTGGGTATACCAACAGATAAATTACCCTCTGTTTCAGTCTATTCCAAAGATGCGGTGCCATACTTCCCACTGTGTAAGTGGCAAAAACTACACTACACAAAATCTAACCAAAACTAAAATAAATGTCATTTATTAACTGGGTCTCCTACAGTATTAAAGGTGAATTTCACCTACCATACAACAGTCCTCTTGAATTTCAGTGTATTTCTTTGTTGGAATACCATTTTCTTAGAGCTGGGCCCTAAAATAATACTTTCCAATGTCAGTTTCACAATTTTTAGGTAATTTTACAGTTTCTGCCCCACAGGGATTTTTTGGTGAGCATAGTGTACGTCCTTTTATAATTCACATAATCTAACTTTGATTTATACAAAATAGTTCTATCCATTGCATACACATCAACTTTCATAACTTGTCGATCGTAAACGGTCAAAATACCGATATCTGTACTGTTTTAACCCACATTCCACCCCTCTTCACGGCCCTCCCCACTTTCGAGTTACCTATTGAGGCACGTTAATGAACGAGCAAAACAAACTGCCGCCTGAAGGTGATACCGTATTCTCATACGAGCAAACTACGGTAATACAAAACAATCACTTAATAACGATACACACACACTGAATCGCCACAAATCGAAGCTTTGACAATTACTACAAACTGAAAACAACCTTGTTACGTGAACTGCAGCTATTCCACCGTACCATACATGAGTCCAACACATCAACACACGCAAGTCCCCAATCAATTCCCGCTGCCGTTACACTCATTCATACCTCAAGCCTTGTCAGCACGTTAATTAACCTACGACTGCGAAGGATATCGTAGCTCGGCACGTAAAAAAAGGCTCGACGTAGCGTGAGTCGACTTTCGAGACAATTACCTCGGCAGGAGGGAACATCACCTCGTTTATTTTGACATTTCAGGTCTCGGGTGGACTGGGGACACCAATCACCCGTAATTATCGTTTCTGCTCTCCCACTGCCGTAACAACTCTCTCTGGGAGACCAGCAACAAGGGCCGGGTTGCGAACTACACCCATGGCACATCCCTGCAGGTCCCAGTGGCATGTGCTGAGAGATTTTGTGGACGACGCGCTGAAAGTTACCAGTTACAGCAAGCTGGGACGTCGACCCAGATACATACCTTCCCGCCATTCTCCTATTTAAGGGTTCCCTGCATCACACAGGCCTGTGGCAACATCACGCTCATCCTCGTGGTGCATCCTACCTTGCGCAGAGTCACTGAACCATAATACAAGGGTGATCATCACAGTATCCACCAACGTAAACACAGTGCAGTGTTTTCATATTCCGCCATTATCGTCGACGAATGACCCTCTGGCCTGAAACTCTCTGAACCACTTTCGTATCGATACCCTCGCGACACCCATCGAAACCCTACTATGCAACCTTCTAAATTATTTACGGGTGAAGAGGAATAATAACTCCCGGGAAATTGTCGTCCGTTGAATTTATACGAAACTACATGCAAAATTCGGGTGATGCGATAAGTGCCTTTAAGCTCTAGGCACCTAGGGTTGTTATTGACTTGCACGGGGCCCAAGTTGCGGAGGGATACACAAACAGGAAGTTTAGGGAGCGGAAATATAAATAATCGACTGCAGTTAATGATGGAAGGTTTTAGCATATTCATAATTGTGATATAACCTACCTCGAGGACATGCTGCATAAAGCCTTATAACCGCAGATAACGCTCAGTGAAGTTCCTCACTCCTAGAATGAACGAACATTAAGTAAAACCGGCACCTCGGCTTGCTCTTGCAGTGAAATCATTGTATAACAAAATTTTAAATCAAAATCATGAATATTTACCCGCCACAAGCATGTACTCTCCCCCGATTCATGCTTAGTTAGGTTAAGGGTCACGGAGCGCTCAAAGAACTTCCTTATGTACGGTAATTTTTATGTTATTGCCCAAGTACGAGTAAAGTCATTGCCCCTGGTCACCTCACCCCCCACATCTTTACAGTTGAAGACATGCGTTTATAACTGCGTGTTCCTTCCTACTGGCCTCCGGTGACTGAACGTCATGCCTGACGTTCTCTGATACACGCTGACACTTAAAGGAATGTCATTTCTGTTATATTCCACCCTTTCTCCGCCATACGGATTATTTCTTTTTTTATCAAAGGGTCAACGGACCTGGGGGAATTATGATTTCGATTATTTGAACTCATGTGTATGCTAGTAATACAGCAATCATTCATGAACTAATAATTACACTTGTGCATGATATAATTCTACAATATTTTTTTTTTATGGAAACTATGAGCGTGCACACACGCGGGATGGGGTCCCATCCCACAAGTGCAGAACTCCATCCTCGTACTGGACAAACATGATTAAGCACACACACACACACACTTTGCCCAAAATGATAACTACGTACAAAATCCTAAGAGACCACGATGACGTTCACACACAAGTTTTTAGAAATTAGAAGACAACAAGAGGGCAGGTTAGGCATGACACTGTACTGATGGTTGGGAAAGTACTTTTTACACAACTGGGTTTTGGATTCGCGGAATAATTGGAAGGAAAAGGAAGTAAACACAACGTCCACAGAAACATTCAAAACCTTTTTATTAGAGACGCAAGGACAGAGGTATTGGCAAAGGGGGGATGAGGGAGGCAAGCGGTTAAAAGGTTCCGTCTCTATACGCATAAATTAAAAACATTTTCACACACATATGTAAATGTATGATACGTAGGAAGACAATTATATTGAGACAAATACACTGGTAGTAGGTGGCAGGCAACCACTGAACAAGGAGGTACTACTACCACCACCACCTCGGGATCGGAAGGGTTAATGACGGCAGCGCAGTAAGCCGTCACTACAGTGACTGTCCAGTTTCCCTCCATGGCCCAGGTTGCTGTTTTCTATCTGCCTTACATACATAAGGGTTCCATGCACTTAGCCAACAAGCTCACTTTCTCTAGCTCATTAAAACACTCCACAGCATGTAACTCACACGACGCTTCATCAACTCTTTAAATTTTAAGCGGTGAGTGTTACGCGTCAGCCCTGTGCCAGGACAATATCACAGGAAAGTTTTTTTTTTCTTTTTACAAAAAGACGTTCCCGTCCTTCTGTCTATCTGTCTGGACACACGCCAAGTAAGTTGTGAGACGCACGGTGACTAAGGTGTATTCTGCGAGTCCAGAGAAAGGCAACTATGTTACCAGCATTTACAGATCAGAGCTACAAAGGCTAACGGTTATGATTTTGCGCACCACGGAAGAGAAAAAGAGAGAGGGGGTGACCTGATTACTGCCTTCTCAAGTTTCTAAATCAGTTGGGAGACGTCGACAGTGAAGAGCGCTTCAGAAGTCACAACAAGCATTTTACAATGGAAGCGAATTTCTGTTTTGGTCTTTTTTGTGAATGGTTGGAACAGAGTGAGGAAATGAAGCTGTTAATGCTAGCTGTATACAAATGTACGAAACGCTGCCTAACGGTAAAGTTTGTGATGGGGTCCCCACGTGTATGTAAAAGATTAGGTTTCATTCACGCACACGTGTGTGAACAGACTGAGCTGTGTATTCCTTCTCGTCTAGATTAGGTTTAGAGTATAAACCTCATCTCATATATCCTAAACCTACCTAATCAAGCACCAAGCATTCCTCTCCCTATCATCATCATCATCGCTCCAGGGGAAGAAGCCTAGGTAATCCACCTTACCTAAGCTGATATCACTTTAGAACCGAAGGCAGGCTTTCACTGCCGCGAAAATTACAAAACTTGCGTTGCTGATAAATTACCAACATTATCCAATGTATCACACCTGACTACAAGACCTCAAGCATGGTGTGACATTACAAAACCACGGAAAGAATTAGTGGTTTTACAGAACAAAGCAAAGAAGCGCCCAGTTGGAAACATGGTCGGGTAATATGCTACATATAAACTTGTCCAACTTTCCAAAGAACCTCAAGGTCCATGCAGTAGTATTCATGTTTATTCGTATGTTTCTCTGCAGTACTAGCGAGTGCATGGTTATTAATAAAATATGAAACGAACGAAATTATAACGCTATTCACGTCACGAAAGTGCGAGAAGACACTAAGTAAAAGATAAAAACATAATGGAAGGCAATTAAGAATGACCTGTCGGTATTGAAGTTCTCAACGTTAATGGACGGCGATGACAGCTTTGCTGATGCCTGCATGTCTGCAGTATATTCACTGCAAACATAATACGAACGTAAAAATCCTGAACTAATTCCTTTTGAATCTGTTGGAGTTAACAGCTATAAGCACATATGCCAACTCTCGGTCGAGGCGCCAAGTTACTGCGTCAGTTATCTGTCATAAAACAAGAGGAGCGGAAAGTATCGACCACTGATCTCTGCACGTGGGGAGGAAGCTGGCTTGGCTTCACGCAATCAGGCAAGTGGTTGGTTGACATTCCTCGTTTTTATATATTTATTTTCCCACCCAAACATGTAACCTATACATTTCTGAATAATGATAATAAATTATTATTATTATTATTATTATTATTATTATCATTATTATTATTATTATCATTATTATTATAAATGTTAAGCTTCTTGAGCGGTACATTACCTAATACGATCAGTTATAACTATGAATCCTTATGTTTTGCCTCTCTTCCTGAGGAATATGTGTGATCCTTTGAAGTCTTTCACAACACTGCACTCTCTAACGTTTTTATAAATATGACTGTCGGTCCTGTGTCTACACAAGTTCTCATCATTCAGACGGAATTAAAATGAACACCAGTTAATGACAGAATCAAAACATTAGCCACCTCCCTTGCCATATCATACATCAGATGTTCCAACTTAGCTCCTGTTATCACCCAAAATCTCTAAATCACATACAGGATGATGATGCTTTTTGGCTCGACCACAGAAAGACACCACACAACACACACATACATACGAGACGCTGTGTATGCACCAAACAGACACGGAAGAAGAGCAACAGGTAATCCTACCTCCTCCTCAACCCCACTTGGCTACAAACTACAAACAGCTGCTAACGTTATCTCTACTCTTATATCCAAAGATCTTCCCGTGCAACTGCAGAGGCAACTTATGGTCGGCTACATTAGGAAGTTGCAAGAACTTCAACCCATGGCTACCCGAAATTTTCACCAACGGAGCAGCGCAACCTGGTGGATCATCTGTCAGTGCTCTCGTAGCCTACAGCAATGGATTCTTTGGATCCGTCGTCTTCCAAACTGGAGCGCTACTGCACTCAGCGGGCTTGCTACCCATCCACTACGCACTGTCCTAACTTATTAACTTGAGCTGTGGAGGTACTGCGATTTGTGTCTAAATCAGGTCTTCCAGCCCTACAAAGCCAATCACCTACCTCTCCTTTACTAGTTCCCCAAGTTAAGCAGTGTCTGCTGACACTCTATTATCACTCCCTAACTATCAAGCACTTATGAGTTACTTCTCGTACAGGAGTTGAAGGAAACCAAGGAGGTGGGCAAGGCTGGCCTACCTAGCCTGCATTTTTCCGACTCCCGATACATACAAGGACCTACACTATATACCCTTCTCACACTCCATCCTTCCCTTGAATAATGGAGGTTAGTTCATTTGGAGCTCCCTGATCAAGCCCTACACTACGTTTAGCGCTCCTTTGTTTCATCTAAACAACAAGGTCAGTTGACCTTTGTAACCGTAGTTTACAAATACAAACATATACTAATTGTTATCATTATTATCATTACTGTTATAAAATCATACTGTGATCATACAGCAGAATACTCATAGCGATAACTGTGCTTACGCAGTCACAAAATTAGCTCTAAACGGAACTGCAGTACGTGAAAACGTATGCGGAAACGGGTTCAAACAGTTAGTCTTTTTTTGTTACGACCCACATGGCTCTTGAGGTAGACCAAGGACGAGACTGATAAGATTACGAGACTCGACCTTTCACAGCAACTTCTAGCTGTTCCTCGGATATGGGTAGACAACCAAAGAGACTGCGGGGCTACACCCAGATCAGTGTGTGTGTGTGTAAATCTTCTACAGCTGAACGAAATCATCGGTAAAATAAAGACTTCATTTTACATTACCGACGAAATTTCTTACGACACAAGGGCAGATTATTTGCTTAAAAAAAACAATCAAAAGAATGCTCCAGTCTGGCAATAACCTGTTAAATGGAACGATTTAATCACGAGATTAAGCACGCGAGTGAGTCCTGTTAAACTGATTGCTTATGTATTAATCATCTCCTCCTGTTTGTTTATTTCATCACCTCTTCCATGTTGCATCGTCTTTCCCATCACTGTTTAAGGCCAGACCTTTCTTAAGCATGTATTAGTGGTTGGTTTACATGGCCCACTGGCCACCACTGGTTAGCTGGTGGATCACTTTTAAGCTAGCGCAAGTGTTCAATTGGCTGGCTGTTCGTTTGGGCGTTAAGTCTGTTAATTGCTAGGGTCGTTTAAGCCCGTCGGTGTCAAGAAGGTGCACCCACCACAGCAAAAAGTATTTCACATCCTCGTCAGGTTTTAAGGATAACTGTTAGATCACGTACATCTTCACTATGTTCGCCTGGTTGACAAGATATAATCGTGACTTTAAAATCTTCATTGCAGAGTTTCTCTTATATCTTTACGTCGTTATGGTAGTTTCCGTACTTTTTTTGTAATTAAGCCTAAATAAATATATGTGAATATGCTTTCTTTAATATGGTCCACTACTAAAAGGTGTTTATATATAAAAAAAAAAACCTTCGTTAAGGTTTAAGTCGAAGGTTCAGGTCATCATGCCAAAGGGTCGTCCCGGAGTGTTCAAAGGCCATATCGTAGTGTTCAAGGGTCATACCCTCGTGTTCAAGGGCAATAAAGTCGTGTTCAAGGGTAATACCGTCGACTTCAAGGGCCATATTATCGAGTTCAAGGGTCATACCGTCGTGTTAAGGGCCACAAAGTCGTGTTCAAGGGCCACAAAGTCGTGTTCAAGGGTCATAAAGTCGTGTTCAAGGCTCACAACGCCGTCGTGCGTGCTCTAAGGCTACAGCGCCCCGTTCTCCAGCTTAGCAAACTTGAATACTTACAAAGCGAAGTACCATGTCCACTGCATGCTGTATGACTCGGGCAAAAACACGCGTTTACCATGTGGCATCGAATCCTCTTTGTTTGCTTTGGATGCGAGTTGTATCATCCACCTGCACTAGCATAGGGATGATACTTCATTACGGCAGATGCCCACAAAGCGATCAGAATCACTTTAAAAGACGAGATGGACAACATGGCAACAAACACTAGAACAACAAACCACTGGCGAATGCAGCAAAAAAAAAAAAAAAAGATTCTCCTAAACAAGTTGGCGAGGAGTCAAATAATTCACACTATGAAATGTTATCGTGACATTTGAAATGAACCGCGCTGCTCCTCTTGCACGGCGACACGACTACCCTTGAGCACGACGGCACGACTACGCTTGAGCAAGACGACACGATTACCCTTAAACACGACGGCACGACTACCCTTGAGCACGACGGCACGACTACCCTTGAGCACGACGGCACGACTACCCTTGAGCACGACGACACGATTACCCTTAAACACGACGGCACGATTACCCTTGAGCAAGACGACACGATTACCCTTGAGCACGACGACACGACTACCCTTGTGCACGACGGCACGACTACCCTTGAGCACGGAGACACGATTACCCTTGAGCACGACGGCACGAACACCCTTGAGCACAACAGTATGACCCTTAGATATAATAATGATGATGATGACCTGACCTTTGAACTGACCCATAAGAGCCAGGCCACATCACCCAAGTGGGTCGTGCTTCCGTGCTCAGGGGGACGTACCCTCATGCTGAAATGACTTTTTTTTTTTCCAAGTGGCCAAACGTCACACTCAGCAGAACACACCCAACTGATATCAGAGATATCAGTTATCTTTAAAATAGATAACCCATTAACGATCTATGTATCAACTTTCATGTTGAAGGTTTGTGGGGGGTGGGGGTTGGGTTGGGTTGGGTTGGGGAGGGGAGGGGAGGGGAGGGGGGGTGCAGTGAGCAGCGGGCGTAACCAAAGTCCCTATATGTGTGGGGGGCCCCCGGTGACAGCTCCTCATAACGAGGTCACTGCCCAGAGACTGCTGCAGTGAAACCACCATTTACGTTTTACCAAACGGTGCCTTACTTGAGAGAACCGTTTACTCCCCCACCCACCCCCCCTTTCCCCAACACATTCTCAGTTATTGATTCCCTTGGTCCCCCCCCACTTTTACCTGTTGATGAGGAAGTGAAAATAATAATAATAATAAAAAAAAGATGCTTGCCACGTTGCAACCAGAAATAGCTCCCGGCCAATAATTCTGAATCACTTACCCGAGGTCTGCCATAAAGGACGTGGGAATTCCTCAGTGGGTAGGGGTAGGGCAGGTCTGGGGTGGTGAGCTGTCCTTAATTCCGGAGGTGTTGAGTACGTACTGACCACGCGGCAAAGTTACTAGGCGAGTCCAATCTATGCTGCTACGCTCCGCGGCTGGATAAAGGTTACTACCCGAAGTGCTTCCAAATGCGGAACGTTAGCTCGATTCCCCGGACTGTAAGTCCCTACTGGGGTCTTTACCTCCCCTCCCATCCCTCCCCCCGGGGGAAGTCCTGTGGCGTAAACTGGGCGACACTGGGAAGGGGTGGGGGGGAACCAATATCACGACCAGGGACATTTGCTCTGGGAAGTGTAACGAGTAGTATTTACCCCGAGTCATGGCTCAGTGGTCGCTGCGTATGGCAGACCCTCCACCACCACCACCACCAAACCCTGTTCCCCCCCCACAGCCCACCTGAGTGGTGGGGGCTGAGGAGGTCGGCGCCTCTCTCTCTCTCTCTCTCCCTCCCTCTCTCTCCACACACACACTCACACACATGGGTCCCTCACCAGTGAGCAATGAAGGGTTCTCGAGTCACACGTGACAAGTTCAGACGAAAAGCGAGACATCTATTTCTCTACGAGGAACTTGCAGTTGGCGACCACCTGCCTGCCCCAATCAGACGTATTCCGTCCCCCACACGAGGCAGAACCCGCCCCACACCCGCTCTAACACCACAGGACCCGCCCCACACCCGATCGAAAATCTGGGGACTGCGCAAAAACACCCGCTCTAACACCTGAAGATACTCTCCCACGTTCACTCTAACACCTGAGGACGCGCCCAAAGCCTGCCCTACCACCTGAGGACCCGCCCCACTCCCACTGTAGCGCCTGAGGGCCCGCCCCACTCCCACCGCAGCGCCTGAGGACCCACCCCACTCCCACAGCAGCGCCTGAGAACGCGCCCAAAGCCCGCTCTAAGCACCCGGAAAGAGCGGCCAATATGATATCTGAAGGAGAGAGAGAGAGAGAGAGAGAGAGAGAGAGAGAGAGAGAGAGAGAGAGAGAGCAGCAACATCGACAGCGCGGCGTGCGGAAAGGGTCGGTCGAGGGAGAGGTGATGCCAGGAGAATTAATGAGACCGCAGGGTAGAGGAAGAGCCACCCCAGATGTGTGGGCAGTACTAAGGCGAATAAAACCCCATATATGAAACAGCTGCTCACAAGAGAAATAATCATGGCACCTACAAAATAGCCGTCAGCTTTTGGGAAGCAGGCTTTGTGATGCTGGTCGCGTGGGGGGTTTCAGGAAAGGGTGGAAGTTGTGGTGATGCCTAATATGTTATTACAAGGTTTAACTGTCTTGTTTTGAAACCGATCGGAGGAAAAAAAATGGCTCGAATAACGATACAGAGTAAAATTACGTTGTAGCACTTCCAAGTGTTGACTCGGCTACTGTTTCCCTATCCTAAAGATGCTAAAAAGATCCGAAATGAGAAAGGAAACATGTTCAGCTCGAAAATGATTATTAGGACGAGGAAAGGAGGGACAGTGAGATGACTTAATTATAGTGAAATCATCAGCATATGAGTGCAGAAGGTTCGAAGCAGGAGAACAAAAATAATTCATTCAGAGATGAAAGAGAGTAGGTGACAGGACAGAACCCTGAGGAACATCGCTATTGTTTAGGGGGAAGTCGCTCCATAAACGGCTGCTGCAATGGAAAGGTCAGAGAGGAAACTATGTATTATGGAATAGAGATAAGAAAAAAAAACAAAGGTTGGGAGTTTAGGAGAGAAAGGTTTATGCCACAGTCTGTCAGTTGCTGTAAAAGATGTCGTGGGCTTCGATGAAGGTTGCATCAAGATCCCTAAGAGAGGAAGACCCGAGGTAACACAGGACAGGTCGCCAGTGGGTCGAAGTGTGTCTTCACGACAAACAGAGTCTTCCCGTGCTGTGGTGTGGTGCCCCCTGGCCTATGACGAGCCTGGTCCCCACCACAACACCCGTTACTCCTCCGTGTCTTGCCTGCTGCTTCACTGCTGGGGATGTCCCTGATGGGCAGCTGCCTACCGTCGCTGCGTCATCGGTCACGTCCCCCTGAAGGCAGTCCGTGCAACTTCAGCCAACCTCACTCAGAGGCCGTCTCTCTAGTTGCTGCTGCTGCTGCTGCTGTTAATGCTTTCCTGGGAAAACGGATGGCCGGGCCGTCCAAGCTTAACCGTGCAGGAAGAGGAGTTCGATGTGACCTCCGTCAGTTCCTCGGGTTTAGGACTTCCATCCCTCCCCTCCTCCTGTGCAGGCAGCTTGAGTCTCCCCCTCACCTATGTGGCGTGAGCGACTTCCCCCCCACCCTCCCCCACAGCGCGAGGCACGAGCAGCTGCGTTCGGTGGACAAACACCTGCAACAGGTGTAGGACAGCTGAGGCAGGTGCAGAAGCCTCTCGCCAACTCACCCCCAGAGGTGTTTCAGCACCTGCTTTCGCTGACTTATCGGACGGCTGACCTCGGGCTGAATAGCAGCTCTGGGGGGCGCGTTCTAGGAGGAGGAGGAGGAGGAGGAGGAGGAGGAGGGAGTGGGAGGTGGTGGTGGTGGTGGTGGTGCCTCCTTGCCTTTCGCAGGTTTAATGAACCAGCAGCCAAGAGCGGGGCGCACCTCACCTCCACCTCACCTGACGCGACACGACGGCTCGGCTCGGGTCGCAGGGAAGATGAGAACGACTCCTCGTCCCCAGCCGCAGTCCTAGCGAGGAAGACGAGAAGCAAAAGACAGACTTATTGTCAAGCCATCCACCCCCAAGGGAACAAGTCCTGCTCAGGCCCTGTCCTGATGCCAACCCCCCGTCCCCCGTCCCCCCCACCCCCCCGTCTATGACACACTGGTCTCATATACGGCTGTTGAAGACGGTCTTTGTCCACGGGGGGGTGGGGGGGGCTGGAGGG
>JAUUDW010198338.1:14456-31801 GCA_032361385.1 Panulirus guttatus | reverse complement strand
GGGCATGGGAATGATTTGAGTGTCCCCAGCACTTAGCCTCCCAGCCTCCTGGCAGTGCCAGGAGCTGGCCTGAAACTGTCATATGGAAGTGGTCGTAAATGTAGTCAGTCGTAAGTCAACAACTACTTGTATATATAAGAATAAAATTTATATTTACATTTATTATACTTGATCATTGCTTCCCGTGTTAGTTAGGTAGCACCAGGAAACAGACGAAGAAAGACCCATCCATTCATGTAGACACATCTATACATACCTGCACATACAGGTAGTCGTCGACTTATGACTGTGATCGGTTCCGACAGACCAGTTGTAAGTTGATATGGTCGTAAGTCGACCTATGTTATAATTACCTTAGGTATATTATACAGTTTAGAATGATGTGAGCGTCCCCATCACTTAGCCTCCCAGTCTCCTGGCAGCGCCAGGAGCTGGCCCAAAACTGTCGTATGGAAGTGGTCGTAAATGCGGTCAGTCGTAAATCGCATAGGTCGTAAGTCGACGACTACCTGTATTTATTTTCTGGCTTACAAATAATTCAGCATACAGATAGGGTCCAGGAAAGTAAACTAATAATTTAGGGACTCCTGGTTATTCCTGGTTATTAAGGAACACTAAGTGAATCAGTTAGTGACTGTTTTATAAATTCTTCTATAAACATTATTTCTTGCTCTCCACAGCTAGCAAAACTGTTAAGGAGCAGCTTAACATCACTTCGCAGGATCCAGAAGTTTTCCGTTGTCTTCTGGCATACATGTACACAGGAACTGTCGTTGTAGATAAAACCAACGTGGCAGAACTACTGCGGCTTGCTGACAAGCTACTTATTGCCAAATTGAAGGAACATTGTGCGGAATACCTTGAACGATACCTAGATGCTACAAATTGTCTCACTGTGCGAGATATGGCTACAAAGTGAGAACATTGCTTTGTAACTGCAACTGATAAATCTCTCTCTCTCTCTCTCTCTCTCTATCTCTCTCTCTCTCTCTCTCTCTCCCTTACTGAGTGAAGAGGTCACTTGTGTGGCCCCATTTCATGAACCCTTTCTGTATCATACAACTTCTTAAATTTATGTGTGCTGTGTGTATGTATGTGATTACCTATTTAGAAGTAGGAGTAGGATTTGGATACTTGGTGACCACTTTTATGTTAAACATGTACTGAGAAGAATTAGCTTTGTTGTCTTGAATTTTCTTGTCAATGGAATGTAAGGTCCATGTGCCTACCTATGTTAAAATAAAAGGATGTTGTTGTAATCAAGCTAGTGTGAGAAAAGAATTAGCTGTTTTCATTCTATAAATGTATTTAATATGTCTTACTGTTGAAATAGTTTAACATCTAGCTTAACAGAAGGTTGCCAAGGAACAAAGATAGCATTTTGCTTAGTTAGCCTTAAGAATGAGATAGGTTTCAGTAGTTGTTGTGGATGGATGTTATATGCTATAAATGTGTATAGCTGTAGTATGTTTCATACTGAATCTTAGACTAGAATAGCTTTTTCATCTTTGAAAATGCTATCTTATGAAAATTGGAGACATTGTATATGTTATTTTTTCATGTTGACCATTTTTCTCTGTAGGTTTAACTTGGAGGCCTTGGAAAAAACTACTGGGACTTTCATCCAAGCCCATCTGTCTGGTATTATTGAGGGTGAGGAAGTGCTTGAACTTTCGCATACCAGATTAGAGGATTTTCTGAGGAGTCCAGTGAGTAAGATGAAGAGTTAATCAGCTTAAGTTAGAATGGAAGGTACATTTTATGTTTTGAAATAAATTCATAAGATATGTACATTGTTACACTAATTTAGAATTGAGGAAATGGTAAACATTGTACTGACAAATGGATAAAACAGATATATGCTGTATATTGATGAGGGCAAGAACTAAGGAAGGGTTAACACTACTGTTCAAGCAGGAGTTTTGCAAATGTGTGTGAGTGTAAGGGAATGAGATTCAATCTGATGCAGGTAAGAATGAAAGTGGATAACAAGAGACAGGCAATCATGCACCTGGCCATGAGAAGAAAGAGAGAGAGGCAATTGTTTTAGTAGCAGCTGAGAATGTTTATCAATAGTATTGATGCAAGAGATCAGGTGTTAGCGGTGTGTGAACATTGAGTAATGTGGCAGTTGAGGGTATAATTGAGGGGCATAGGATATTCATTAAGGTGAACTGAAATGGTTAGCAGGTTGTGGAGTTGTGTGCTGAAAAAAAAGGGACATACATAAGTATTTGGAAAGATGGGTAGAGGACATTATTGGATTACAAGTTAATCGATAGGCTTGCAGAAGAGAGACTCTTTTTTGTGAATGTGCTGAGAGGGACAGCTAGTGGGATGTTTGAACATTATCTGGAGTAAGCAAGGTTGAAGATTTGTTGAATTTTTTTGAAAAGAGGAAATGAAATGACTGAGAAGAGAGATGGTGAAAGTAAGTGAGCTTTGAAGAGAGATGTGTGAAGAAAGATCAGGAGAGATAGAGTAGAGTGGTAAAAGGTGGGAATAAATGAAGCTAGGGAAGTGGGTGTGAACTGAGAGGTATTTAGGGAAGAATTGCTAGCATGTGCTAAAGAAGTGTGTGGCATACAGAAAGTGAGAGGTTGTTGAGTGAAAAAGGTAATTAGGTGTTGGGATGATGAAGTGAAGATGGTAGTGAAAGAGAAAAGAGAGTTATATGGGCAGTACTTACCATAAAGGAGTGCGAATGATGGGGAGTTGTACAAAAGAAAGTGGCAGGAGGTCAAGAGGAAGGTGTTACCACTGAAGAAGAGAACAAATGAGAGTTGGAGTGAGAGAGTATCAGCAGATTTCAGAGAGAATAAGATGTTTTAGGAGGAGGTTAAGAGTGTAAGAAAAACAAGAGAACAATTGGGAACATCGGTGAAGGAGGAGAATAGGGAAGTGGTAACAGGCAGTGATGAGTTGAAGAGGATTTGGAGTAAGTATTTTGGGGGATTTTTAAATGTGCTTGATGATAGGTTAGCAGATGTAAGTTGTTTGAGCCAGGAAGTTATGTGAAGTAAGGAAGTCATGGCAAGCAGTTTGGTGAAGAGAGAAGAGGAGCTGAAAGCCATGTGTAAGATGAAACGTGGTAAGGCGGCTGGAGTGGATGGTATTGCAGTTTGGTATCATAAGAAAGGGGATGACTGTGTTGTTGATTGGTTAATTAGAATTTTAAATGTATGTGTGGATCGTGTTAAGGTGCCTGAGGATTGGCAAAATGCATGTATAGTGCCATTGCCTTAAGGCAAGGTGGACAAAGGTGAGTGTTTGAACTACAAAGGTATAAGTTTGTTGAGTTTACTGGTAAGTTATATGGGGGGGATGGTGATTTAGAGGGTGAAGGCATGTACATATCATCAGACTTGGGACGAACAATGCAGCTTCAGGAGTGGTAGAGGATGTGTGGATCAGATGTTTGTTAATGTTTTCCTCATTTTGAGCAAAATAGCCACTGATATATTTCATTTGACTTGAAAGTGTTTAGCACTACATTTTTTGATACAGTACTATGCAGTACAACATATTGTATAATTCCTAATTTGAAAATATGATATATATTGTTTTGTACCTTCACAGAGCTGGCAGTTACATGAAGATCAGACTTTGTTGCTGGTAACTCGATGGGTTCACCATTCCCCAAAAAGTCGGGAACGAAACCTGCGTAGCCTCCTAACATGGGTGCAGTGGTCACACCTCTGTCCACAGGCAGCTATCCACCTCATCCAGACTCATCCACTGTACACCACCTCTAGTTCACTTCTTGCATTATTCTTCCTTTTGGATGCTTTAAATGAGCATTCTTTACTTCCTGCTGACTTCCATGCACTCTTCTCAAACCTAAAGGCAAAATTCTGTCAGGTGAGTACAGGTATTAGTTGCATTATCTCTGTATTTCTATCTGTATCTTTGATACCCGTTTCCTCCAGGAAATCCCATCAAGGAAAGTGGCCATGGCAAAACAATCTCCGCTTATCCCCTCATTTGTGACAGTGTAAAGTTTCTACTAAATTTTGCCTGTAATGTGTAGTGCTTTATTTATTCTTTTACATATATTTTCTGTATTTGGATGGTAAAAGCAGAGTGAGTAATATTTCATTCATACATCGTAGTCAAGAAACCATCATTAAATAACTTTATAGCATTGAGTACCTTTATAGATTAATCCACCAGTCAAACTCTTTACGGCACAAAAAAATGTATATTTAAGTATATCACAGACTTTTTTCCTTTTCAGCCATCAGACTCTGTTGTTGACAATGAAAGTTTCCTGAATCTCGCAATATCCACAGCAATTGATGGACTTCAGGATGATCAGCTTGGCACTGGGAGAGGCCAGGAAATTCTGCCTGTTGTTAGTGACTTGTCTAGCCACACTGCACTTCCTGCTCACACCACACAAGGTCTTCCCTCAGATACTGAAGATGATCCCAGCATCCCACCACCTGTTCAGTCACACCACAAAATCAGCGAGTTTCACATCAATTCAAGAAGAGTTTGCGATGATGAAGATGAAGAGCATCAAACTCAGTATGATATGTGTCGCATTGGACGTAGCTCTCAGGATGCACATGTTAACCAGCCAAATTTGATTTTTTCACATCCAGCCACTTCATCTAATGTTGTTGGTTGTCATTCACAAATTTCTGAGGATTCTATAGGGAATGCATCTACAGCAGAAGACAACAAATTTACATGTGACAGCCAAGGGCATTTTGGACAGCCTCTCATGCGAAACTTGGCTGTTTGGCACCAAGAGCCTCCTTATGGTACTGAGGAATCTCTCTCTTCTGATTCAGGTCACATGTATCAGAGACAAGTTTATGACCAGAACTTCAGCATGAAAGTTCCTTGTCCTGATACATATAATTCAAGGGTCAATCCTTCTAGTGTGTATTCTATAAGAGAAAGTCCTCATAAGACTAAACAGGGTTTTGCTAGTTCTGTGTCTTATTATGTTAGCACATATAATCCTGAGGTTGATATGACTGTTTCAGATGACCAGAGTACACAGTCCTTTCCTTATGATGAGAATTTTAACTCTGGCATTAATTTTTACCCTTGCAGACCAACTGATGTAAAAGATACTCAGCATATAATAATCGAATCTCATCACAATCAGGAAAGTTATGCAAAGTCATATTACCATGATGAGTCAACAAATACTCAAGATATGAGCTGCAACCGTGATATATATTACAATGAAAATTCAACAGATACTCAGATATCTAATTGCCCACAGGATATGACTCTTCAGCATCAGTTCAGTCAGTGCTCAGAAGTTAAACATGAGGTATCTCAGAATCAAGAAATACCAGCAATAGAGGACTCAAGAGATGCAACACTAACGAGTGCAATACCAGAGAGACTAATTGGGGATGAGTCCCACTATGAGCATTACCCTATAAAGAACACCAGTGTGGACAAGTTTCACCATGATATAACTAGATCAGGGGAAGATTCAGGATTACCTTTAGGGTCCAGAGAGATGGCCACACAAGACTTATTATTGGATGGGAAAAGACTGTCTTCAGAATGTGTCTTAGAGACAAAAGGTTTAGTTACCCTTGTGGGAGGGGCTATGGATGTAGACAGAAGTTATAGGGGATGTGCTGCAGAAGCTGTAGATGGAGATCAAATATACAAGAGCTGTGGCTCAGATGTGAGGGGTATTTTTGCTCAGAGTGAAACGTCAATAGAAGAACAAAGAAATCATGATGAGATGTCAAAAGCTGTCCCACCAGAAGAAATACACTCACTTCTACCTTCGTCGTCAGATGATACTCCACGGCAGGTCAAGTTTAAGATCAGCCGCAGTTCAACTTCTTCCGCTTTAGGTAGGACAGTTTTGTGAATACTGACCCTTCTAATTGTTTCACCAATGAGTTCCTCATTTTGTAGGTAGACTGCCCAATGCAAGATGATTGAAAGACCATTTTCATCAAATTAGGGATGTAAATGAATGTCAAATCCATGTGTGGTGGGTAATAGTGGATGAATTACTATATTAAAGTTTGACAGGGTTGAGCCTAATGAAGTACTTCATGTGCTGTTTCAGCCTCTTTTTAAGAATTGTAGGGAAGGCTTTTCATGTAAAAAGATGATGGAATATAATTTTTCTCCCGCTATATTTAAAATGATGAAGTTTTATTTGATTTTCAGTACTTTAGATTTCCAACGAAGAGGATGACCCTCTGATTGACTCATCACACATTGCACTAAATGTTTTGCATAAAGATTTTCCTCAAGATTGTACTGCATGAGACATATTGCTTTTGTCTGAACTGTAAACTCCTACATCTTTCCAAAATATAAGTTAAAAAAAAAAGAGAAGGAAGGGGTTGAAAGCCAGCAGTTTCGGATGATGTGTGAAGGATGAGGGAGGCGGGTGAGCGAGGGGCAAGTGTTTTTCCCACCATCACATTTCTCTTTCATCTTTCATCAGCATAACACTTATTAATAACATATTTCAATGCTGACTTTGCCCCAGCTACCTCACTCACACCGTAGTACAGTACATTAATCCCACGTATACCATCATACTCTGTCACTGCTTCTTTTTTAAATGAAGATTTGATGATCATAATGATCATGATACATTTTTATATTTTTCAAACAGAGATTTAATCTTTTGTACATAAAATGGATACCAAATTTAAGATAAACCCTTTTCATTTGATTGTGGAATGGTAATATCCCACTTGAGAAGAGTTGGCTTAGCTTTATGTCCTTGATGTGACATAGAGACAGGTCTTGTATATTAATAGTGTGTAATGCTCCACCAGTCCTGCCTTCCTATGGAATTTTACCTATTGATATGTTGAGATTGTGTGATGCTACCACCATGATGTCCCATCCATGATTCTGATTTTATTACTTGTAAGGAAAACCTCCAAAATGAATGATTGTGCCTTAGCAAGCAACTCGAAGGAGAAAATAAAAGTAGGAGGTGAAAAACCAGAAGTGCAACTTTCACAAGCAAATGCAGTGTATATCCCTTCTCACTGTTACACACAATCATATTCAGTGTGGAGGGAGACATTACCAAATTCAGCTTCACTACATCCATGATAAATCCTGATTTGCTTCATTCTTAACAAACACATCTTCACTTTACCCACGACAAATATATCTTCACTGTACCCTCAGTATACCCAGCCTCATTTCACTCTCATCAAATGCATCTAAACAACACCTTGTACACTACTTGCCTTTGAAACGACCCTATGGGTCAGATCAGATGCCACTCACTACACCCTCATCTTCAAAACAGTACTTTTTACTTGGTTGATCCACTGATACTTGCAGTTAGTTTTAAGGTATTTAAGAGAGAACTAAATTGAATGTGAATTCACATAGTGGTAAAAGAGTTACATATTGTTCAGAACACAAGATGGAGGGATTTTAAAGCAAACAGTATAATGCAGTGCATACTGCATTGCTTGAGAATTGGATACTGAAAGGTTAGATGATTTTGAAAGGTATGCAGATTACCAAAGCTTTAAGGAGGGGAATAAAAATGAAAAATTTGTCATCAAGTTTCATGATATTTGCGTATGGTATGGTTACATGAAATTGTAATGAAACATGAATCTTTTATTGTAGAGTTCCTTAATAAGCTTTGGCAGTAGATTTGAATTTCATTAAAAGTTCATTTGAAAAGTGGAGTATGGACCCAGTAACAAATGAAGACAGAGTGATATGTGGTATCATGAAGGGAGAAGCTGGTAAAGGCAAAGATGCGTTATTATGGTAACTTGGACATACTGCATTAATGAATTTGAGTTGTTGAAAGTGTATTTAAATAAGATGAGTGATAGCAGGTAAAAAGTAAGACCAACGGTAAGATGTAAGAACAGAATAAGGGAATATGTGTTTCTGTGAAGTGTGTTTTGTGTAGATAATTGCAGACATGAGCAACAAGTGTATTGACTTCAGGTGATTCTTTATAACTTATCCTGCTGTACAGTATGAAAAGGTTGAAGAGATTAAATGAATGGATACAAATTAGATAAATCATTATATAGGATTCTAATTGCAGTGAAGGGTAATTAAGATGCTCCTCCCACAGGATTACTCTCAAGTACCAGTCAGGATACATTTTCAGCTGAAGCATCACTCTCTGGTAATACTACAGTAACCAGTGTTATTGACATACCACACCTAGAAACAGATGAACGAAACCCAGATGACCCAGATGAAGTACTTCAGGGAGATCTAATCGATCATGTAGAAAAGCAGGATATGAAACAGGAAGTTGGTATAGAAATGGAAACTGAGGAATCAACAATTAGTGTATTAAATAATGCAGAAGGTGATGGAAAAAGTGGGACTCCAACAGCTCACAGCAGGGACCCACCAAGGAGGACAAGCAGAAGAGTCAAGATGACAGAGAAGGGTAAAGGTAGGCATTCAAATTATGTATTCCTTAGATTTGGTGCAGTGAAGGATTCCGTCAGCATCCTTTTAACCTATTCGCTGTTTGTGTCTGGTTTACTCAACAGTCACTCTTTGATCCCCATACGGTAGCATCTGCTCATTGTGGTACTATATTGCCACTTTTTTTCATGTCAGGCTGCTACATATTGTTCTTCCATGAGGTGCTACTGTTAGTTAGGGATAGTTTGCACTATTCCAATATGGAATTCCTACAGAATGCCTCAGTTTATCTCAGTAAATTACCAAGTGATGTGGTATGGCCATAAAGATAAAGAAATTAATTGAAATAATGAGAGAATGTGGTTCTTTTGATAAGATCACCATTTTGTATAATATACAAGGGTAATGATTGCTTAGCTGCTTCCCAGCCTTCAGCATCAAGTAAAGGTTTTGATTCGAGTGTATGATGATGTAAAGGTGTTTGGATTCTTACAATTGGTGTGTACATTAGTTTGTTTTAGTAACTGTCTCATTTCCTTTTTGGGACAAAATTTTTATAATGTTTCCCAGTTAGTATAGTAACCTTTTCCTTGGTATGGTGTTAGCATCTAATTCTTCATAACTGATTATAAAGCCTAGCTCCTTAAATTGTTAAGCTACAATATGTCCACACCCTCATGTTCCTTGTACAAGGATTTTTAATCTCAGCAGTTTCCAAGACTTTGCATGAAAGCCAAAGACTAAGAAATTTATGGAACAGCTCTGTGGACCTTATTAATCCCCTTTTTACCAAAGAACTGAAAATTATGCCATTTCTCTTGTTCTGAGAAATTGCAGAACTTCTCTGTTATTGCATAGAATCTTACATATTGGTATTTCCATCCATGTGGTGAAATTGAAAATATCAAAATCTTACTTTTAATTTTCATTATGATGCAAAGGAAATGTACACAGTTGCAGAAGCATGATTTCTCAGCTTACATTTTATGCCGTACACAAGCTAATTCTGTGCTCATAGATGAATGCATACTGTTTATTCTTAGACATATTTTATAGAATTGTAGTTATCATGTTTCTCTCATAGAGGTCATCAAGGTGTCTGCTGCCAAAACAGAAAGAGTTTGTGAGCTGTGCCAGGCATCCTTCCCTCAGACAAAAGAATACTTTGTGCACATGAGAGGACATTTTCCAGGTCCACCCCATCGCTGCGACACTTGTAAGTATAGATTTTAGAGTCATAGGTTTGCTGCCTAAAGACAGGCTTATCTTGAGTTAGAATATAATGAGACTTGCAAGTGTATTTCAGATATGCTATAAAAGAAATGGTTTTTGCTTGTTATCCCATAACATTTCTGTAACAGGTGAAGCATCCTTCAAGCGCATATACCATCTTCTGGAGCACCGTGTCACTCACCAGGAAGCTAAAACCCACAAGTGTCCTCATTGCCCCTTCAGTTCACACAAAAAATTTAACTTGACTGAACACTTAACTCAGCACACTAGAAACAGGAAATATAAATGTAAGTCTTTTTACTGTTAATTCTATGTATCAATATATCTATCTAAGATGTGAATGCACGTACACTGTATGTTAGCTTGAACACCTTTTTTTCTTTCTTATTATGAATAATGCATCAATTAAGGGTATTGGATCACATATTAGGTTAAGTTTGAATATATTTGGTATTATTATTTTGATAACCAGAAAGTTTTTTCCCAAATGGTATCTCCCTAAGGCAAGAGAAGCTGTTGGATATAAGATTTTTTTTTGTTACGTGGGTTAGAATGAAATTAGGCTACGAAAGGTGGGTAATTCTTAGTGCTTATTCTCCTGGTAGGGATATGATTGAAGATGAAAGGAGTGTTTTCTAGGAACATTTGAGAAAGTACTTTGGCAGTTTTGTTACAAATGCTAGGGGAGCTAAATGCAAAATTGGGTGATGTGGCAATACAGGATATGATTTGAGGGCATAGGTTCCTAGAGTACATAGAAATGGGGATGCGTTATGTGAGCTGTTTACTGAAAGATAAATGTTGATTGGGAATTCTTGGTTTAAAGTAAAAGATGCATTATTTAGCATGCATGAGTGAGTGGGATTGGGGTCAATAAAATTAAATAGGATTATGTGTTAAGTTGTTGGATGTGAATGCACTGAGAAGGGCGGCACATTGCATGTCTGATTATTTCATGATGGAGGGAATTGTGAAAATTTGTAGTGGTTTTAAGAAAAAAGAAATAACTTCTGTGTGATGCAAGTTGGTTTGAAGAAAAATATCAGTCCTTGTTTGGTTAGTCTCCACGCAGAAGCAGTGGGACACAACAGTAACTTGCAGGTTGCAGGTTGAAACCTTTGTGGGTGGACACACAAAGACAGCTTCATGATAGCAGTTTTAGAATGGAGAGAGGGAAGCAGCACTGCAGAGCACAAAAAGAGATGGTTGAAGAGAGAAGACAAAGCAGAAAGCTTTTGATTCCACTAACCAAGAGAGAGTTGGAGGGAGAACCATTGCAATACTTCATATTGGAATGAATATGACCCCTGTAGATGCATAATAGCTGCTCATGTGAAAAATGATTTATCGCCTTTGCAACACCCATCAGCTTGTGAGATGCAGATTTTTTGATGCTCATCATGTTGAAAATTTAGAACAGAGTTAAAGATATGGTCATGCCCTACATGTTTGTGTTACTGCAAGATTGTATTGTAGTGCTTTGAAATTTAGTAGAGGGAAACAAGTAGAAAGATTTAGAGAGAATTCTAAGGGGCAATTGAATTTTTACACTTTTAAACTTAAGAAGTTTACTGCTGTCCACTTCGAGATGCTACACAGATTCAAATCAAGAGAAGAAATATGTTAAGTGTGAGAAAAAGAATGATTATTGGAGTGAGGAGTGGAGAGAAAGTGAGTTGAAGTATATAGAATGGATTCACTGACATAGATGTGAATAGGGGAAGAAGTTGAAGAATGAGCATTAACTGAGAGAAAAATGAGGATAGGCAGTAGGACAGAACCTGAGGAACACCATTGCGATGAGTTAGGAAGAAGTTGCCCCATCAATGAATACCACATTGGAATGACCAAAAAGGAAGCTGTGCTGTAAAGAACAGTGAGAAGTGAAAAGCCAGAATAGGGATGTTTAGAAGGCAAAAAATTATGTCACACCTCAAATGGTGTGGAGATGTCAAAGGCCAAGACAAAAGATTCACTAAAATCTCTTGAGAGAGGAGGGCCAAAGCTGTCACATAGGAGATAAGATTGTCGGTAGACCTTGCACTGAAAAATCTTTATTGGTGATGCAAAAGATAGGGATGATATTCTAAGTGTTTAAGGAAATGATAGTTAAAGAAGAATTCAAAAAGTTCTTACCTGGATATCAGTATGACTTTTGTGGCATTTAGATTTCATACCACTTTGACATTTTCTTCAGCATATGTGGATATCAGTTTCATCTTTAGTAGCATTTGAAATTTATACCACTTTGAAATTTTTTATTAAATTTTCTCTTTTTTATAGATATTATAAATTTTCATTTATCAGCTGTTGTTTGATCAAGTATGATGTCAAATCAAATAGACTACTCCTGATCTGGTGACAGTGACTGAGCTAGGATTGGGATTTACTACCTTTCTTAGGTCCATTTCACTCATGGACTGCACTTTGAATGATTCCTTGGACTGCTGACATAGTTTGAGTCAGAAAGTGTTGCTACTGTTATGGTTGTTCAGGTTGTTAAAAGTAAAATACCTTAGATTGGCTGGGGGCCTATTGATAGATTGTTGTTAGGTAGGGTACTGATTACTACTGATGATTAGTCAGTTGAAATTGTTGTCCAGGAGGACCTCTTCTGGTCAAGTCTCTCAGTGTTTGTCTCACACATTGTGATGACACTGGATTTTTCCTGATATTTCTTATTTCTTATGTACTCTCTGAGTTCTAATGGAGTGGCTTGGTTTTGGTGGGTATGGTCTTGAAATTATTAAGTGACTAAATTCTCTTCTGCAATTTGTTAACTTTTTGGATATTCATGTTAAGAAGTTTACACACTCGGTACCTATACACATATTCTTACTATTTGATAATGATATAACTGGGCACAGTGGACCAATAAGTCATCTTTATAAACCTGGTTTTCTTTTAAAATTTTTAGGCAAGACATGTGGTGACCTGTTCTCTCGGATACAAATTCTTCGTGTACATGAAACAAAGCACACTAAGGAGCGGCCATTCTTGTGTGAGACATGTGGTTGGTCAGGAAAAACTAAAAATGCTTTCATTGTACATACCAAGTTTCATACTGGTAAGTGCAGACTCATTCTGTTACCTTCAGTAGGGTAGTTACTGCAAGATCATCTCTGAATAATTGAATTTTGTATTATATTTATTTCACTTTGATTGGATATTAGTTTAGTATTGTCTCTATGTACATTAGAATGGAGTAAGACTGATAGAAAGGGAATTCCATGTATATTTACTTTATGCTTGTAATACAAGCATTATTATTTCTTGAACATGGAGAAAG
Source organism: Panulirus guttatus (assembly GCA_032361385.1). Lineage (NCBI taxonomy): Eukaryota > Metazoa > Arthropoda > Malacostraca > Decapoda > Palinuridae > Panulirus > Panulirus guttatus. Next base: position 18,900 of record JAUUDW010198338.1, on the reverse strand, counting down.
AAGAATGATATATCCTCTTGCAAGTGAGACACCAGGGAAGCCTAAGAATGAGTAGAAACAAGGCATCTGTGACTGGTAAAGAACTGAGGATGGCTTGAGTTTAAGGAGTAATGCTGTCATAGAGTGAAAATTTAAAGATAGCCAATTCATGGGGTTGTGAAGCCATGGTAAGTTATGAAGGCAAGAAATACTAGTGATAGATGGTAGTGTTCTCAAGGCAGTAGCTAAGACAAGGTTATTAAAGTTACATGGAGCAGTAAAGAGTTGGTGAGTATTGAGGTTACCTGTATAGGGGTAGTGAAGTCATGATTAGGGGTCATGAGATAGGATATTGAAGTTGGGTCAGTGATGCTATAGGGTACTGTGACTATACAGAGTTGTTTTAGTCATAAAGCATGATAAAAAGTAGAGATCGTGAAGGCATGAGTGTTATGAATTGCCTTTAATGTGGTTGTAACTGTAAAGATGATCTTGTCAGTGTATTTTATATCTTGTTTAATTGAAAAGTAGGTGCAGGGGGGATATTGCACCTATTGATATATGTTTTTTTCAGATTAATTACGTTACTACAGATTCATATTCTCTGAATTTTTTGTTTGTCCCAAGGTGAGTTACTTAGGTGCCAGTTCCCAAATTGCACTTATGCCACAGCCAAGAAGTCCCATCTTAAAGAGCACATGCAGCACCATTCCAATAGTCGGCCATTTGTATGCGATACATGTGGCCGCAATTTCATCACTAACAGTCACCTTCGAAGGCACATGAAGTTACATCTGCGTGAGAAGCCATTCAAGTGTCCGCAGTGTGATTACTGTTCACCGAGACAGGACCGTTTAAAGGTAACTTGGGTTGGTTACAATGAAGTATTTGTATCTTTTTTCTTTCTTGTTTTTAGCTAAATGATAAGCTCTGGATTCTTTCCTACAGAATGTCGTAGACTGTAGATTATGGAATAAACCCAGAAAGTGAGAGTATGTGATAACTCCCAGAACCATAGAATCTACATTGTACATATTGTGTGATAGTTTTAAAGAAATGTCAGAATTTTTCCTTGGAAAATTTGTTGTGACCAGTCTGTTTAGAGTTGAATTGTTTGCTATAAATCTTTATCTGTCCATTAAGATAATATTTCAAGTTCCTTTCATATTCCTGGTTTTGTAACTAAATTAGGTTATCAAATAATCCTCTGGTTTGATCTATGTGAACATATCTGTCCTCTTATTTATGACACCATGACAAAGAGGATATATTTGTCAGAAACAGAGTGGACAAGAGCAAAGGGGAGACCAAATTGGAGATGGAAGGATGGAGTAAAAAAGTTTTTAGTGATCAGGGCCTGAAAATACAAGAGGGTTAAAGGCGTGCACGTAATAGAGTTATTTGGAACAATATGGTACACACGTGGTGATATGCTGTCACTGGACTAAATCAGAGCATGTTAAGCAACCAGGGGAAGCCATGGATAGGTGTATGGAGTCTGATTGTTGATTAGGGGCTATGGTTTAAGTGCATTGCACATGGCAGCTAGAGAATGGACGTGAGTGAACACGTCCTTCTTCGTTTGTTCCTGGCACTACCGTGCTTAGAAGGAAGATGACAAACAAATATGAAAAATAAGCTCTATATGCAATAATGTGTTACTTATTACTTATAAGTGGCTCTTATTTGGGAAGGTATAGGTTGTTACAGTGTAACAGCATTTGGAATTATTGTAGATGTGTAAAGATATGTGAGAATTAATTTTAGCCAGGATGGCAGTGGGAGAGCTAAAGTATAGAGCAGACTTTTGCAAGGGGCAAAATTGTTAATGTTCTGAAGTCTTTGGTTAGTGGAAAGGAGTGAAGTGCACTCTGCAGTGTAAGTAGCATGGTTGAAAGAGAACTTGTTCTATTTTTGATGTGTAAAGGTGAATCCTAGATTTACATAGGTTTATGTAATTAGAACATAAAAAAAGTAAAAATGAATAGTTTGAATGGAATAGTTTCCATACTATTGTTAGAAGTGGGAGGATACATAAGTGAGGAATGAAAATGTGTGGACAATGAGGTGTAAGAAAATCATTAAAAAGGTGCTTGGGTGAAAGTGATTTAGGTCGGCATGATTGTGTTAAACATATGTTAGATAGGTTGGTCAGTAGGATGGAGAGTTGTGTAGTTGAAAGGGCAAAGAGGAGAGATGGAAAATATTACAGATAGGGATTTCAGAGAAATGACTTGGGATAAAATGCAATGGAAACACTGTATGTGCAAAGATGGTTAAATTGAGAATGTGATCTCAATTGACAAATCACTTCATTGTATGAAGTGAAAATTTAAGAAGTGCTTAAACTGTATAGGTTTAGATGTTCATGTTTCTTTTTAACACATTGGTCAAGAATTGAGGATGTGTATGAGTGATTTGAGAGACTATATATAGCTGATCCAACCTGAGAAATTAAGAACCAAGTGATTGATGATAGATAGATTGGTAGATATGATACAAACACTTTGTTGAATTCTTAAGATGAGTAATTATTCCAAATTCTTCTAGCTTCACGTAAAAAAGAAACACTCCCAGAAAGAATCAATCAAAGCACCAGCACGCAAGCGTCAAAGCAAGAAGAAAGTTTTGGATGTCGTGAGCACTAGTGAACAGTCTTCAGAGGTCACAAATGTTATCACAGCACACATCGAGTGTTCTCAGGTATAGTTAGTAGTAATTGACAAGTTGCATAGCTACGCATTCCTGCCCTTCTCTCATAAGTAACAGAGACAGGATAACGTGTTCCAGTTGTATTAGTTTTCGGGATACTTTGGTGTTTTTATCAGCATTTGGAATTTTTATTGAATTTGATCATTGTAATTATGGAGTAGGGTCATTGTAGCTGAATCTTATCAGATTACATATATGGCCTGTGCACAGTCGTGCCAAACACCGTCTGTAGTTACGGCACCTTACATGCACCCTACATATTTCAACAGCACTCATGTTTACAATGTTGCTGAGAATTTGACCTTTATACCTTATGTTACACATCTTTTAACTGTAGTGTTGTACGTCTATGTACATTGACAATGCACGCTTGCATGTACTGCAGCTGCACACTTGCACTCTTTTCTGTTATATACCTGCTCTTGTTGTTGCACATCTGTATGTATTGCAGCAAAATTGCAGTCATTAGCGTATTGCTGTACACCTACAAGTATTTTTGCAACATGCATACACTTAGCTTGCAGAGTTTTAAAAACATGTTTTGTGTTTGCGTACAGATTCAGCAAATTTATGAATGCTTCATATATTTACCTTTCCATTTTTTCCAACAGGCAGACATATTTTCGGACCTGGAGAACACAAATGTATCTCTGCAGCCACAGTTGCCTGGTACCCCTCCTCCAACTACTCTTTCTGAATATCCACCAAGCCCGACATACACCTTTCCAGCTCAATCTGCTCCTGATGATCCACTTATGATGGTTTCTGATATGAGCTCTGTTACAGAAGGATTCACTCCACTCCCTCAAGCCTCTCCACTCCATCGGAACCTTGGGCCAGGCCTCAATTATGAGGGGAGTTATCACAGTCCACAGTATCAGACATCTCCCTCACACTTTGCAGCATTGTCACCCACACATGCCACACTTTCTTATGCAAATGGACACCACCAGGAAGAAAGTCCACTAAATTTTACAGCCTATGTGAAGTATTAATGAAGCTTATCAAGTATACTAACAAAATGTCTGAGCATGAATTATATTGTTAATTTTATTGACTGCTGTTCTAAATATTGTGAGAAGCAGTGTATGCTTCAGAGAGAACCAGTGTCTGTTACAGTAAAGTAAATTTTATTCCTTCCCATGTGGTGTGACTAGATGGAAGGAAGAAAGAAACAAAAGTTGGTGTATGAGAGATGTGGTATGGCAAGGAATGCAAAGGGAATGAATTTTGGAGTGGCAGAGTGGGTGAAATGTAATACTTTAAGGTGGTTTAGACGAGTGGAAAGAATGCAAGATTGGTAGTTTATAAGGAGAGTGTATGACAGTATGATTAAAGGGGTTGGTGTGAGAGGAGGACCACCTGTGACATGGGCAGGTAGATTGGAAGAATACTGGAGGGAGAGAAATGGTGAAAGAATGTATGGAATGGTGTATGCGTGGGAGGCATTTGAGGACAGGAATAAATGGAGATCTTTCACCATGGCCACCCCTTTGTGGGAGTTACCGGAGTGAACAGGCATCAGAGATAAAGAAACAAATATCTTTCATATAAACAACGAAGTTAGCACACTACGGTGATCACCAATCCACCTTCACCATAATAAACAGAATTTTTTATTAGAGCATTGGTCAGTTTTATACATTGTACCAATTATGTCAGGGAACTCTTGAGCAATAATTCTAATCCTGGTGATCATATGAGAAAATATTTAAGGAAGATGAGATTGAACAATCTGAGAAGGAATTGAAGG
>JAUUDW010198338.1:0-14446 GCA_032361385.1 Panulirus guttatus | reverse complement strand
GAAGGTTTCTGAGAAACAGGTTACAGCCCATGGCATGCTGCTTACCCCTTGAGTTATCATAAATCTAACAGGATATTTCCTGCCACATATTAGAATGGCTCGTACGTAGGATGTTCAGATTTTACAGTCATTTTTCTTCCATTCACAGTCATACTAGCTCCTTCTCACACATTGCAGCTCAAGTCTCCTTTGTTATACTGCGTGTTTGTGGTCATTCCACCTCAGTCTCAATGCCAGCACTAATTAGCTTTTTTTTTTCAGCATGTTGATAATGCCTATAATAAATCCTATCTCTATAGTTTATTGTCCACCCTCCTTAGTCCTACCTGTACATTCACCTCTCAAGAAAAGAGTCTCCTTTACCTATAGTCAACTAGGCAGCCTTGTATTACAGACCCATGTTGCACTTCTGTGCATCAGAGTGAACTGCTGCATGCCTAGCAAGCAACACTATGCCTTCAAACCTACATTTAATCCATTCATTACTGTAATTTTCATTCATGTAACTATTATATGTGATTATGCACACCCAGAAATTTGCCAGATTTGACAAATTTCATAAATGCAAATGGGGAGGTGAATGTAGAATTATGTACCCACAGAGGCTAACAGAAACAGACATATGTTTTTACTGTATGAATGATCAAGGATGTAAGGAAAAGGAAAAATTAGGGTTAAGCATCCACTACCAATGGAGTATGATGAATATTCAAGAGTCAATATAGAAAACCATGAAAATGCAAGGAGAAAAGGACATGATGATTACCATAAATATGAAGGTAGACATGAGTAAAAATCTGAACAGAGATAAAGACCATTTAATGGAAGCCAAAGAAGGAAATACTGGAAAAAAACATAAATTAGAAAATATGGAGAAATGTTTAAGCCAAGGGAGATGCCACACAAACCAAAATTAAGAAAGGCCCAAATGTGATTATAGAAAATTCATACGTTCATTTACCAAAAAACCAGAATGCTATGAATCAATTTTGGGAAGAACATGAAACACATTTGACAAATCAAAACAGTAGAACAAGATGGAAGGAGATCTGTAACAGTTACTGCCCAGATTATAACTGTTATGGAAACCCACCTTACCTGTGAAATTCTTTTTTATTCAGAAACTAAATAAAGAAAACTAGCAAAAATGGGAACAGAGTTATAGTAGAACAGAACTGAAATAACTACTCATGAAAGATTAAACTATAGGAACAACACCGTAACCAAAAACCAGCTGAGGACTAATGAAGAATCTGAGAATCCTTGAAAGATAATACAGCATATGAAATGGAACTGAATCAATGTAAATATGATATAGCATCAGAGAACAACAGTGGATTGAGTGATATGGATTTCAACCATGAAAAATCAGACTGGAAAAAGATCATTGAAAAAACTCTGAACACTAATTGAAATTTCTAAAGCAGCAATAATCTAGCGACAAACACTAAAACACTCTGAGAGACTAGACCAATTAATTACTGTGCATATACCAAAGAAAAAGAAATCAAGAACTAAATGGTAAATAACTTGGGACAGAAATCTGTGGATGAATAGAGGAAATGCATTGAAAAAGAAGAAAATATCATCAACAAAAGAAGCAAAAATACAAGATTAGATGAAAAATAATGAATGCCCAGAGTTACTGTTGACATATAAGAACAATGCAAAAAACAAGAAAACAGAGAATGAAACCTTTTAGGTAAGAGATGAATACAAGAATGACCCCAAGGAAATATGCAGGATATTGATTGAACAGTTTAAATTGGTATTCAACTCAGTGTGTAAGGAGAAATTGAAAGGTGAGCTGTCTAGCTATTATGATGAAAATGCACTCATAAGTATTGAAATATCAGAGGATGATAGACAAATTGATCTGTTCACAGAAAATTTAGCTACAGGAAAAGATAGACTCCAGCCATTTTCCTCAAAAAGACAATAGCAAAACCAGTGTTTATGTTATCAAGGCAACATTTAGGGGAAAGCAAAATTGCAAACCTTTACAAATTGGTACATGTAACACCTATACACAAAGGGTGATCCATGCTAATCTTAACAAGACACATCAGTTAGCTTGACTTTGCATTTAATAGAAGTCTTTGACGGAGTGATAAAAGAACATGTATCAAACCATCAAATCAAGAACAGCCACATAAATGAAGGCCAGCATGGATTTTTGCTAGGAAGAAGTATGCAAACCTGATTACCAGCTAATTATAATGACATGTATGAAAGTTTAATCCAAGGAAAAAGATTGGACACTTTTTTCCTGATTATACAAAAACATTCAACAAAGTAAAATATAGTTTTGTTAGAGATAGTAAGGTTAAGGTAGGAAGATGGATTATAGAGTTTCTAGCTGACAGAAAGTTCAAAGTGGTGGCAAATGGAATCATGTCTGAGGAGGAAGATGTCCTTACTTCTTCTAATTTCTCTCATCCCTCACCATATCGTAGCACCTTCCACAAGGCACTTCTATCAACCCGTCATACACTTTCTCTTGTTTCATAAATGCCACATAGGAATCCCTCTCTTTCTCTTGAGTGTTTCTTCTACAAATTCTTCAAAGCAGGCACCAGGTCCACACGTCCTCTGTCACTCCTAAAGACCTGTTGCTCCATCCCAGTTTGATGCTTTGTGCATAACACCACCCCTTCAATCACCTATTGTTCATATTACTTACCATGTATACTCAACGGACTTTTACCTCTATAATTTTGGCATTCAAATTTATCCTTTTTACCGTTATAAATTGGCACCGCACAGGTATTTCTCTGGTCCTCAGGCTCCTCCCCTTGAGCCATAAAAACATTGAAAATCCTAACTCATCATAACAGTATCACCCTCTTTCTAGAGCAATTCAAATGCAATCCCATCCACTCCACCCACTTTGCCACACTTCTGCAAAGCTTTTAGCACCTCTTCTCTTTTCATCAAACTGTTTGTCATTATTCATTCACTCCATATACCTTCACATCTTAGACACCTCACATCTGCCATCCTGTCACCTAAACCATTCAACAATCCTTTGAAATACACTCATCTTCTTCACCTCGTCCTTGCCCGTTGCCACTTCCCTATCTGCTCCCCTCATGGATGCCTTGCCCCCATTTGTTCTCTTCTTCTCCACACAATATACACCTCCTTCCATGCCATTTTCTTTCCTCTTGAATTATATATTAAAGTGCCTTTGTTATGCATGCCTTTTTTATATTCACTCCTAATGAATAGTCTTCCCTATTGTGCAAGCTGTTTCATGTCTCCCAAAGGAAAGATAAAACTCGTTAGCTAGCTATTTTGTATATTCTAAAATAAAGGAAACATTCCATTTTCTGAATCAGTGGACAAATGTTCAGTGTGTTTGACATTTAATCTTATTTACCGTAGTTCCAGTCATCTCATCTGCAGAATTATATTTCTGTCAAAAAAGTTTACATCTGCCCAGTTCCCCACAATTTACAGAACTGAAATACATTGCCTGTGCCTCAAGGTTTATCTCTGTTTGGAGTGCTGCCTTATGAATCTGGATCCCCTATTATGTGATACTTCAGCTTTCCCTAACTAACTCTCCAACCCTTAAACTGATGGAACAGAATGTCATTAACATGGATATAAAAAAAGGAGAAATTGCTCTTTGTAACAGTTGTTCCTTGTATCCATTTTCTTACTCGTAAAATAGTTTTATTAAGCACCAGAATTCAATTGATATCTTAATGGTACTGTTGAATGTATAAATACTTTTTTGCATGGTTGATTAGTAAAATTTGTGTATTCATATATTTCATGCAGTTTCTCTGTTTTCCAAGTTTGACAGGGTGTAAGATCATACACCATCAGTGACACTTATAACGAAGAGGAATTCTATATTTCAGATGAGTTGTTATTTTAAGTGAATTTGTTTTCTGCTCACCCAGTTAAAGACATATGCAAGGGAAAGAGCCAGATAAAAAAGGAAGACTGCCATATTGTTATGATTAATGCAGAAATCATCACACACACATTGAACCTCATAACTTTACTTATATCTGTTTAATGTTTTATGCTTAATGGTGTAAATGCCTCTTGTATTTGAAAACTGATATTTTGTCTTAAACGGTTTTTTTACAAGATCTCCTCACTGCATATTTAAGTGTATTTTGACCTCATTTTACAGATTTCTGTTAGTATTTCTGCTTTCTTTTTCATCAACCAAGGTAAAGAAGGCAGTTACCTTTTCATGTTTATGCTAGTCCCCTACAGCTTTATATCATCCACTTTACAAATGTAAATGACCTTTTTTTTAGGAGTGATCTCCCTGGAATAGTAAACCAGCTATAGTTTATTTCTTTATATTAACAGTTTTATGTCTCTTGATTGGGAGGAAAGATATGTTATCAGTAGTGTGTAATTCTTGCTGTGTAGCCACACTCCACAGGTTGTTACAGTAGTACCTGAAGGTATTTATAGGGTTATGGTAAAAGAATAATGTAATAGTATTCAAAATGTGCCAAAGCATAATGTATCTCTTATGGCTGTGATAATCTTTTTATACATAAGTTTCCACTCTAAGAACAAATATGTATGTATATATGAGGTCATGTTTTATTAACCTTGTACTGTATCAAATATATGATCACTTGACATGTAAGCCATTCTACTATTTTGGAGGAGGATTATCCAGAAAACTTAGGATAGATAAGTCATTCTGCATCCCAACAAACTCCTTTCATAGGCATAACTATATATATCAAAATTTGAACAGTTATGTAAATCTGTATTACCTAATGTGTGCAGTATGGGGAAAGATTTCTACACCCATGAGACCATATCACTTGACCTTTCTTTACCATCAAGTAGCTTTTTGAACTGCTGACAGTAATAGTAGCTGTTGTCACATGTGATTCATTTTCATTATGTTAATATTCTGAGAAAAAATTGCACTTAGAAATGGTGCTACTGGAAATATCTGTGTATCTATCCATAACTGATGAACTCCAGTGCCATTTCTTAGCCATTTAGTTCCTCACCCTTTGCAGGCCACTGGAGGAGGGCAACTCTAGTGCTGTGTTTCCAGAGGCTCTTACCTAATGTTCCTACCAACTACTTTTACCTGATGTTCCATTCAGCTACTTCTACCTAATGCTCACACCGAAATGTCCCTACCTGCTACCTCTACCTGACACTTCTGTCTAATCCTACCTATTACATCCTTCAGTTTTTCCTACCATTTAGTAAAAAAGCAAGGTTAGTACATAGTGCTCACCTCAGGAAAATATAGAGTTGGGAAGAATGAGTTGTGTGAGTAAAGTGTTGTCAAGTGTTATTTGTGACAAGGAGAGAGAGTATGTTTGTGGACAGAATGCCAGCAGTCTACATGTGAGCGAGTCAAAAAGAAAAGACAACTACCTAAGTCAGAGGAGTGCAATTTGTCAGCCATTAAAGTGCTGGCTCACTATGCAGCCATCACTAACACTCCTGATACCCATGCAGGTAGTACCGGTAATGTACTCCATGGTTGGTGGGTACCTGCCAACTATTACCAGAAAATAAGAGGTTGAAAACCAAAACAAGCACATTGCTTGACAAAAGCACCAAGAGAACGTGAGGTATCAGACAGCTTTCACCTATTATATTCTAAAGACCTTCCACAAGTTAGCTCTATCAACCCTATCATGTGCTTTCTTCAGATCCAGAAATGCCATATCTCTCTAAGAGTCTCGACTTATCCCTGTCCTTGCATGCATCCTTCAAATACACCATTCCACTACTTCTCCCTCCAGTGCTCCTACCATATCACAAGTAACAGATGGCCTTCCTCTCACACCGACCCCTTTAACTGTACTGTCATACACTCTCATTGTAAACTAACTCTTGCATTCTCTCCACTTGCCTAAACCACCTCAATGTATTGTGTTTCACCCACTCTACCTCTTCACAATGCATTCCTTGCCATACAGAGAGAAATGGAAACAATTAAAAGTAGAGATTTTGCAAAACCCTCTAGAGTGAAACAAAAGAGTGTACACAACTGTGTTACAGATATGGGAAAGAAAAACTGAAAGAGGTGAGAGAATATAAGTGTTTGGGAGCTATCTTGGTTAAGTTTGGTGACAGGGAAGAAGGGATAAGGGAGAGAACAGTACCAGTAGAAGTCAGTGGGTCTCATTATAATAATGAAGGGTGGAGGTGTATGTATGGAAGTGAAGAAGAAAGGATCAAGGAACAACTAAGCCCTCCCAACCCTGACCTACGCAGCCGAAATATAGATATGGAATGAGCCACATGTATCAAGAATCCAAGCTGTGGAAATGAGCTATTTGAGATGAGCGTGTGGTGTGACTAGATGGAATGAAGAAAGAATTAAGTGGTCTGTGAGAGATACCATGGTAAGACTTAATGGAAGTTGCATCACTTGTTGTATGCAGATGATAACACATTATCTAAGTTGGATAGTTTGACAAGAATGATAAACAAATTCGATGATATAAGCAGAAGGATGCTAAAGGTACATGCATGCGAAAAAAAAGTTTGAAACTAGTTCTTGAAATTCAAGGGACGGGAGACACCGTAAAATCAGTTTGCATGGAAAGGAATTGGGAGGTGTGGATGAGTTTAGATTTCAGGGAGCAGAGTATAGTAAGAATGGAAGCAGAAGATTTGAAGTGTTAGGAGAATTCTCAAAGGGGGAAGGGGGGATATTGGGGGTATGTTGAAAAATAAGTATGCATACAGTGTGCCCAAAGTACTTCTCTGTGTTGATGCATGGATGTGAATTCAAGTGAATATAGGTCATGTTAATTTAAGAATAAGAGCAGATGAAGAAAATGATTTGCTTTGTGTGGTTGGGATTAGGAAGGTAGAGAATAAAGATGTGAATTTAGGTAGTGTAAAAAATTAAAAGGTACATTGACAAATGTCCTTTCGGAACAAACAGCAAATGATAGGTTGGTGTAGAATATATTCAGACCTGATTAGGGTTTAGGGATATTTCAAATGCAATACAAGCATTTTATGCTTAAGGGCGGTATGAGCGGAGACAAATCTTATCGTCAAAAGTTTATCCTCAAGAGATAAGGGACCCCATTCAAATACATAGGAAGGGGTCCCTGCATGAATGAAGACATTGGTCTGAATTGGCGGAACAACTCGATGTGAAACGAAAAATTAAAAATTTTGAAAAGTGTGACTCAGTGAATGTTCTAATTTAACAAAATGGGCGTGGGTTGATATGCGGGTGCGTTATGACGATATGTACTTGACCTCTCCCCCTCAACCAAAATAAAAGGAAGCTCGATAAAGAATAGCTAGATCCCTTCTAGTATCTGCATTGATATATAAATCTTAAGTATTATTATTATCATATCATTATTACTCGTTACGATAAAGTTTTAAAATGACGACGCCGGTGTCTATCGTTTTTTCCCAGTTAACAGAGTATACAATACTAAAAAATCTTTTGTTAATACACTAGATTCTATATAAATATTCAAATGATATATATTTCGTTATTAATTTAGTTGCAATATGCTACTGGAAATTTTGAACCATCCGCTGTAGCCAATGGAGGCAGCTGGGCACAACAACAGTTCAGCCATCTTGCTGGTGAGAGTGGACGTTTGGATAAGTTGCTCCGTTACAATCACACTTGTCATCAGAACTTACGGTAGGTGAGCGCGTATGTCACTGTCGATATATAATTTACTACTTGTTGTAGTATTTTAGGGTGTTTCATGAGACTACAGACTGCGAGGGATGGATAGATAAATCTAATTTTGTTTAGCGCAGGGAGGCGCTTCTGATAAATGTACATCAGACGTAAATAAACAAATTACTTTTCTCGTTAAAACAGCAGCTGCGGGTTTGTCTCACAGCTTTTGTTTATTGAAACCTCAGACGCTATTGGGAGTAATGCTGCTACTCAGTTTATATATCTGGGAGTGGTTTTATACTTCCAAAAGTTTTACCCTTAAGAAACTACGCTCCCAAACAAACTTTTAAGTCTCACTGTCCCTCTTGGTTGTGGGCGTCATCCATCACTACAAACACCGTCCCATTTCGAACCAAAATCCTTTATGCCCATGGGACAGCTACGATTAAGAAGACACCGAGCACTTGGTCGTCAATTTCTTGACACAATTTCCCTCTTGTTTAAAGCTTTGCCCACTTTACAATAAGGTCATGTTCCTGCACCTTCATTCCTACACTCCTATATCACCTCTGCACTCTGTAAACCCACAAATATGAAAATTTCCTTGATTTTTGTTATCCAGATGCGTGGCGTCTGCAGATTTGAGAATCACCGCGGTTTTTCTGTCCATTGAAACTATCTTTTGTAATAAATCAACTCGCAGGGTCAAGGGAGAGAAAGGAACTCTGGGGTTGAATGATAACGCTGTCATGTTGCTTTTAACACTTAAAGACTGTTTATATGCAGAAGTTCTCCATGATATTATATATTATTATATAAAAGCATGCATTATTCCACTGTTCTCTCCTCCATTCTATTATTTGGTGAGTAATATCATTAAGAGTTTAGGATAAAGATGCCAGTTGTATAGGTTTGATATGATACGAAGTCTTTGTTGCTTCTGTAATGAACGGCATAAGAGTACGGGAATTTTCTTTAGTACTCTTTAAAACTGTATTTCATATAGGATAATAATTAACTCTTTAGTGGTAGGGTCGTGAGGGATAGGGAAAATGTGAGGTTTGTATAGTACTATAATGTAATATTTGGTAATCAGATATGCACTCTTAACGTTTAAAAACTGCATTTGAAAGAAAATTGTTGGAAGGGAAATAGGAAAAGAATTTGTAGAATGTATGGAAGGGAGGCACGTAAGGGCAGGGATAAGTTGCTGTGATTGTCCCCTTCATGGTAGTTCTTGGGGTGAACAGGCATTAGAGATATAGAAGACTGCATTTGAGAAGAATGTTTCAATATCGTTGTATATTATGAAAAAAAGGCCTGAGCTCCACTTATCTACACCATGTTCTTCAATGTGGTTAGCAATGTAAACAGTTAGTTAAGATGTCTGAAGATGTATAAGAATCTGACCCTGTGCTGGAGGGATCTCATTAGCATTTATTTGAGCCATGAGTCAATGTAGACATCTGAATTCATCCGGTGTACTTGCAAAACTCAGATTGTCATATTCACATGTTACGAGGTATGGTGACATTTACCGGTATGCTAAAAGTGTAAATGATAATAGGCATTTCTACACTTTACAGACACCTTATAATGGCATCATTTGCTTTATATATCAACATACAAACAAAATAAAGCTTGATAGAATCTGTACGTGTCATGTAATTTTTTTTTCTTTATCAGTCATCTGGAGGACGGTCACCTTTCTAATGTCCTTGAGCATGGCATGAGGGCATTAGAAAATAACTTAGGGATGCTGAAGGCATTCCTCCTCTTTATTTGTTGTTTGCAAGATTTCAATAAAAGTGTTACAGATGTGTGATTTAAACTGTCTTGTGTTGATTTTGAGTGTTTTTATCTACATTCTCCCTCTGTTTCTCAGCCCAGTACACTGTACTTAAAGTTAATGGAGTTGCAAGTATTATGCCAAAAATCTTATGCCCAATATCACCTCAACGCTTTGGTGCATTCTTGAAATATTTGTTGACTCCTATTATCGAGAAAGGTGGCATCGGCAAACTAGGAAATTAGTACCAGTTGGAGTAAGGGGAGTTGGGTGGTTTAATGGGTTTTAAGATGGGTGTTATGCTGATAGGTTCCCAGATGTTCAGGATTGTTTTCTCTTGTGTAGTTGGTTGTGGTTGAATTTATCTTTGAAGTGCTTAGAATGCAATTGGGCCAATTTTTTTACAGGGAAGTTTAGTAGGTTGTCAGGGCCAGTTGTTAAGCACATCTTTACCTAGAGTATTGATTTATCAATTTATTCATATATGTGTGCATGTATAAACTTTACTAGTCTATGATCTTATATTTCCACAGATATAACCAAATACAATGTCTGAGAGTGATGCAAGTTACCACTCGGACTCTGAGCAAGAGAAGTCCATGGCAGGAAGTGATAGTGAGGTGAGGTTTTCATTGTTGTTGTTTTGTTATTATTACTAGTGGTTTTCCCAGTAATTCTAGAAGGATGTATTGTTTAGACTGTTAATACTAGCTAAGACACTGTAATGAGATTATATAGTTATGTTTTACGTTGGTCATTAATATTAGGATCATGAATTCCTTGAAATTAGTTGTCGTGTGTTTTACAGGGTGAAAATCGAAGAAGTCGAAGTCGTAGTCCTAGTGGTAGCCGTGGACGGTCTCCGAGCAGGAGCAGAAGTCGCAGTGCCAGTGGTAGTCGAAGTCGAAGCCGCAGCCGCAGTAGGTCTGGCAGTAGGAGCAGAAGCCCCAGTAGGAGCCGGAGTCACAGCAGAAGCAGGAGTAGAAGCAGAAGTGGAAGTAGAAGCAGGAGTAGGAGTCGCTCTGTAAGATCAGATGAAGCTGCGGAAGCACGGAGTGGAGAGGAGGAAGAGATAAGTGGAGATGAAGAACCAGCAGATGGAGAAGATATTGCTAATTCAGTGAGTATTTTGTTACATAGATTTTTTGCTCCTTTTAGGATCTTATGTTTTGAGGTTAGGTCCAAACAGTTCGCCCTGCTTTAAAAGCCTGTGCGTGAAGCATAATTATTTGCAAGGATATATTCATCACTGTGTGATTACCTGGTCAAAAGCCATTTAAACATTTGTTATCGTCCATCCATTAGCTTTTGATGTTTCAGTCTTTCCTTTGAAACTACTGAAACAATGTGACCCAAACCAGGCAGGGAAGGTCCTTGGGTGATCTCTTTACAACATTTTGTCCAGTGAATCCAACTACCTTCCAAGATGACTGCTGCTATTAGGAATATGAATTTCTTTTACATAACATATAGTTCATGTTTTCTTTGAAGTTTATTCCTTACTTTTACTGATAGTGCAAATGAGGTAAAATTGTTTTGTCAAAAATTCCCATAAAAATCTGATTGTGTAAATTTACTGATAGTGCAAGTGAGGTAAAATTGTTTTGTCAAAAATTCCCATAAAAATCTGATTGTGTAAATAAGTTCAGTTTTGTCAAAATTTGACATGATAATCTCCTCGAAAGCTACTGAGCCAGTTTGAACCAGAGTTAGCAGGGATCATTCTTGGGTAGTCCTTTTTGAAAACTTTCAGGTTATGATGACCATCATCCATATTTAGTCTGGAATTATTCCAAATTAAACTCATTACATGATGGTCATTTATTCACCTTTTTTGTGAGCTATGTAGTTTTGACATTTACTCAGTGACACAAATTGATCATACTTTAACAAAAAATACCTCATTATTTGAGCCAGATAAGCAATACAGATAAGCTTTGGATATATTGTTTGGTATACTGTCAACCATTTTTAAGTCAGAGGGAAGTTGTAATGCAGCTGCCTATAATGGGTGTATGCAACTGTGCTATATATTTTCTTGAAGCAAGATATGATTACTTAGCTTCCTTATTTCTGTACCACATTTTCAGTATTGTTGCAGTCTTGAGAAGTAAACAGAAATAGGGCTGCTGCTTTTTAGTGTTCAGCTTGGAGTTGCATTGGATATTATAGGACCCTGAATAACGAATGATTTTTGCCATTTTATGAATCATTAATGTGTTACAAAGATTCTTTGCTAATATGATTGTTCAGGAACCGCTAAATATTTATATTTCTACTTTACAAGTATAGAAGCACAAAATGCAGGAGAATCTGAGAGCAGCATGTATTTCCATTGACTATCAAATGTTAGTTGCATTGATTTTTGGCATTGCTGTTGAAGTATTATCCTCTTTATGTAATTGTTTGTACATTAATTGAGCAAATATCTTTTATCTCCTAGGAGGAATATGACAGTGAAGAGGACGAAGACGAAGAGAGGCATGCAAAGAAGAGGAGAAAGAGAGGTGCTGTTTCTGATTACTTCTTAGAGGAAGCTGAAGTAGATGATGATGAAGGTGAAGATGATGAAGACGATGATGTGAGTTTTTTAGTTTTATGATATTTTCTTGATATGAAATTGGTAATAAGTATATATATGATGATATATTTTCTGTACCAAGTTGCTTCTGCTGCCTTAGCTTGGTAGCTTTAGGAACAAATGAACTGTGGCCTCATTCACTTCCACTTTTAGCTTTAATGCATTTTGTAGTGAAACGTGAGCCTACCATCCACAGCCAAGCCTCATAGTTTACTCCATGGTTTTCTGTCCTATGCTTCCATCTCACCCTTCTGAATATTCAGACCTTGATACCCCTATGCCTACTTGACACCATTCTTCTTACATTTCCTTCCTAGTCTCCACCTTTTCCTTGCTCCGACCACTTCTTGCTTGTACATCCTTTAAGTAAGTCTTCCTGTGCTCATCCTCTCCATATGTTGTGCAAATTACTGAGTTTGAAAAAGTGGAAAGTTCATCCAAAGCCTACAGTGATTTTTCAGTCAAAACTACTTGGAATATATAATGTTATTTCCATGTTATTTGGAGTGGAAAGTGAAGATATTTATTGTAATAAACACATGGAAAACCATGGAAGGTGTGGTCTTCAGTTTACACGTGCACATCATTCCCTATTAATATGACAGGCATGAAAGACTTTGTTGTATATCATGATTAGAAGTTAAGTATATCATAACTAGAATTGATGTATGTTTTAGATAGCTACAACAAGAGAAAGCATCATAAATTATTAGTGCTTTAAAACTGTTTAACACTACTTGCAATAGGTAGATATATTATGGTCCACCCAGTGAAGATTTTTAGTCTCATACTAGACAGCTGGTACGTGCAGAAGTGCATTGTTCCTGACTGGTTCAGTTATACCCTGGAGAAGAATTTACTATGTGGTAAAAGCAGTTGAGCCCACAGAATGAACCTACATGTAGGATATTGCAATTTTGATACTTATTTTTCCCTTTCTGGGATATTTTTGGTAATTGTAGTCCCAGATAGGTTGTTCTATGAGATTATATTTTTACCTGTATTTTACCTGTTGCATTTGTTTTTCAGGGAGATTATTATGATCTTTTGGGTAACGAGAAAGAGGAAGTTGGTGTTACTGCCCGTGAGATTGAAGCTAACCGCAGGGCCCACAGTGTCTGGGAGTAAGTTTTCTGTATACATTACACTGTTCCCACTTCTTTTAAGAAAAGGTTAGAGATGAGAGGGTAGTTCATGCTGATAGATGCACATAACTACTTGTCTTATTCGTACTGGTTGTAGTTAGTTACTGTTTATGTAATTAGAGTATAGGGATGGACACTAGGTTATTTTTTACTTAACTGAAAGGAAATTTTCCGATCTAGATTTAGTAATTTGTACATAATCTCTGCCTTAAGTTTAGCTTTTTATTATCTTTTAACAGGAAATGATGTCATAAATTGATTGTGGCCCTTGAACAGGAAGATATACTTTTACTTTTTTTTTAAATGTTAGATTTAGAATGTGCCGGGCAGAATTTCTGTAAAGTCTGACAACTGTAATGCTGATTTCTAGAATGATAGTGAAAAGAATATCACACCTGAATGTCAGAGTGAAGCTGGAAATTGTAACCTGTATAGAGTAGATTAATCACTGATTAAAGGGGACTACAGAAGAATCCTGTGCAGTATTTAAATTGCAAAAGTACCCAGATAATGTTATCTTTAGGGTATCATTATTTTTGTTTTTGTTAGAATTGCTTCATTTTGTATAGGACACCTCGAAGATAAACTGAAGTCTTTGCTAGATATATTAAGCCTTGATATTAGATCTAATTACTACAATGTAAAATGTATTGTGATTGAAATGATTGGGGAAATTCTACATGGAGTATCCAGATTTAGGTATGTGAAGTTCTTTATTCTCTAGACATTATTCGCTAAACATAGATCATTTTTAAAAAAGTAATGAATTAAATGCCAAATTAATATTATTCCCAATTTCAGCAATGAGCGTGAAGAAGAGATTGAGGAATATTATCGTCGCAAGTATGCTGAAGAGACATCAGCAGCCATGCGTTTTGGTGAGGGAGGTGAAGAGATGAGTGATGAAATCACCCAACAGACTCTGCTTCCTGGTGTTAAGTAAGTATTTCATTGTATACCAGTGTTTATTAGTTATATTTTTTTTTATTAAATCAAGACTTTTATTTTGGAAGCCTTTGGTAAGATTGGTCTGGTTTCTTGTGAAGAGCTTATGCAGTAGAGTGAATGATGTATGAAGATTATATTGCATTTATCTTGTTAATTTGTTCGGTCCATCTGTTTCTCTTGAGTCCATTCCTTCTAGGAACTCCCATCAAGGGGGTGGCCACAGCAAAGAGTCTCCACTTATCCCTGTCTTTACATACCTTCCTTGTATACGTCATTCCATGCATTTTTTTTTTTAATATTTTAGCTGAGACGGCACGGGCAGCTGAGGCCCTAATCAAGGCTATCCCATTAACGCT
>JAUUDW010198117.1:0-14431 GCA_032361385.1 Panulirus guttatus | reverse complement strand
CATATATGTGCATGTATGTATATATGTGTGTATGTGGAGGGATGGGTCTTTCTTCGTCTGTTTCCTGGTGCTACCTCGCTGACGCAGGAAACAGCGATCATGCATAATAAAACAAAAAATATATATATTAATAATAATAAAAATAATGAAAACTCTTTGCACCACATACAACACCCATTATCATTTACAAACTAAATACCTTCAAGACATTTACTGGCACCAACTTTGGACAAAAACTAAAAAATCAAACAATACATGCAATTAATCTGCACCACCCTAAACTATGCCTCACCTGTCTGTTCATTTGTCCCTTCAAAAGCAATGATAGCAAAACCACAATACAAACAAAAAAGAGCATCCGGAACAATCCCAGCAACCACAAACATTCAAAATATTCCAATGTAAACCCACCTCAAAATGCTTGGCATCTAACTCTTTGTAATGGCACCAGACCTCTTCTACCCAAACCACTTCATATCCAACCACTGACCCCCAAGCAAAATTAGGAAGCCCACTCTTGCCTCACACTTCAGACACCTATTCCAGCAGATCTCCTCTTCCCCTAGTGATCACAAAATTAACAAAACAGTCACACTGAAATTATTCAACAAGCACTAAAAATCCCCCCCACTCCACCATTCTTAAATTCCAACCAAACAGATACACACCAGTCTGAAACTAAACTCCCCATACATGCATTAGTTACACTTTCTTTTCCCTGTTCTGAACAACATCCATCTATCCAACATTACAAACATCACTTTAGTATATCACAGCTTTACAGCCTTCATCAGTTCTAAATGCTGATGTTCAGTTTTTGATTATTGGATTGGTGCTGATGTTTCATAAATGACAAGCCTGGAAGATTGTGAATGTATCACTGAGTGCATGAAATATCATATACAGTACAAAGTAGAAAATTCCTTGAGGTGCGGTAGACAAAATCTAGTTAAGTTTCTACCAATCTCTCAATCGAAAGCTCCTCATTAGTCTCGTCTTTACTTTGAAGGTTCTGTTAATTCCACCTCTTGACTCAATGAACATACTTGGTGCTACTGTAACATCCACTCTTTCTTGGAAACCCCACATTACGGAAATAGCTAGGTCTGCCTCTAAGATACTAAGAGTCCTGTTTGAATGTCAAAATTTCTTTTCTTCAGAACAGTTGCTCCATTTATACAAAGGATTGATTTGTCCTTGTATGGCATACTGTTCTCACATCTGGGGTGGTTCTAGTTCTGCATCTTTGCCTGACAGGGTTGAGTCTAAAGCGGATGGACTTATAAACTCTCACAAGCTAACTTCAAAACTTGACCTGCTTCCCTTGTGCTGCAATGTTGGTTCACTTACCCTCTTCTATAGGTATTACTTAGGTTTTTGCTCCCAAGAGCTGGCTGCATGTGTGCCCCCACCACTAGCTAGACCACTTGAATCTCAGCAAGCTGCTGTGTCACCTGATTTCAGCATGGCTGTCAGCAACCTTGAAGCTTTGGAACTCTCTACTTTCTCATGTCTTTCCCAGTAACTATGGCCAGGCACATTCTAAAAGACAGCTTTTCACTTCCTCCAAAATTCATAAAGTCTGTTCCTTGTTTCTTCTTTTTCCCTTTCATAACCCTCTCTGTGTTTCAGTTAAGGCTCAGCATTGAGTCCATGACTGGTGCCTCCAACATAAAAAAAAAAAAATGCTGATATACAGAAAGACAAGATTGAATATGAATCTTTAATTGTACAGAAAGGAACTAAATTACACAATCCACATTACTGCATAAATATGACATCTACGTGTGGAAAAACGGAAAAGCCACTAAGAAATACTAGATAAAATATGATTTTGTTAAGCAAATGCATGCCATGGTAAATGGACAGAGTAGTGTGAAGTTATCGGGGACAGATACAGGACTGTATGAGTAATGGCAGACAAAAAGAGAGGATAGTTTGTGAGGAATGAAAATTTTGGATGTATGATACACAAGCAAAGTAGCAAACTTAAGCAAACCATATGGAAGTTGTGAAGAAAACCTAGACACATGATGAAATGACAGAGTGGGTGACAATGTATGCAGAAAGATTCATTTACATAATACAATATGCACTGTACATACCATATCACATGTTTTCTTTTTCCTAGTCTTAGTCTTTGCTCTTGGTAATTCAGAGGGTGTAATAAAATGTTGGCTGCATACATATTGCTGTGTATATCCATCAGATTCAGGTCTGCAATTGAATAAAAATTTCTTATTGATATAAAAAGAATAAAAGGTATGCCCATACAATGGGGAATGTCAGTATCACTATAATCAAGTCGTAAAATTAATTAGGATGGTGAGATGGTGCATGTATGATTAATATGACATAAACAAGAATCACATATGAATATAGTCACATGGTCACTGCAATTTCCTATGAATTTTTTTTTTAATACTTGATTGCTGTTTCCCGCATCAGCAAGGTAGCACTAGGAACAGATAAAGAAAGCCCACATCCCGCTCACATCCATTCTCTAGCTGTCTTGTGCAATGCACCAAAACCACAGCTCCCTATCCACAACTAGGTCCAAGAGACCATTCCATGGTTTACCATGGACACTTTACATGCCCTGGTTCAGTCCACTGACAGCACATCCACCCCAGTATACCACATTCCAATTCACCCTATCCTATGCACATTTACACCCTCTTGCATGTTCAGGCTCCAAGTGCTAATAGTTTTTTTCACTCCACCCTTCCATCTCCAATTTGGTCTCCCTGTTCTTCCTGTTACTTCCACTTCTGACACATATATCCTTAGTCGATCTTTCTTTTCTCATTCTCTCCATATGTCCGAACCATTTCAATACATTCTCTTTTGCTCTCTCAACCACAATCTTATTATT
This sequence comes from Panulirus guttatus, assembly GCA_032361385.1. Taxonomy (NCBI): domain Eukaryota; kingdom Metazoa; phylum Arthropoda; class Malacostraca; order Decapoda; family Palinuridae; genus Panulirus; species Panulirus guttatus. The sequence continues at coordinate 11,556 of JAUUDW010198117.1, read as the reverse complement.
ACCACACATCTCTCATACCTTTTCATCACTTAATCTATCCACCTCACACAACATACTGTTCTCAAACATTTCATTTCCAACACATATACCCTCCTTCACATAATTTCATCTACAGCCCATACCTCGCATCCATATAATGTTGCTGGGACTACCATTCCTTCAAACGTACCCACTTTTGCCCTCCAAGATAACGTTCTTTCCACTCATTCTTCAGTGTTCCTAGAACCTTTATCCCATCTCCCACCCCATGACCCACTTCCATGGTTCCATTCACTGCCATGTCAATTCCTAGGTAATTAAGATGCTTCAATTCCTCCAAACTTTCTCCATTCAAACTCACATCCTAACTGACATGTCCCTCAACCCTGCTAAACCTAGTAACTTTGCTTTTATTTGCATTACTCTCAACTTCTTCTTTCACACACTTTTCTAAACTCTGTCACCAACTTCTGCAGTTTCTCAGTTGAATCTACCACCAGTGCTGTATCATCAGCAAACAACAACTGACTCACTTCCCAGGCCTTCTCTTTCCGACTGACTGCATACTCACCCCTCTCTCCAAGACTCTCGCACTGAACCCCCGCTCACCACTCCATCCATAAATATTAAACTGAACAACCATGGTGAAATCACACATGCCTACCACAGACCAATGTTCATTTAGAACCATTCATTCTCCTCTCTTCCTACCTGTACACTAGCCTTAAACCCTTGATCCAAACTTCTCACTGCTTCTAGTAACTTTCCTCCCACAGCATATATTCTGAAGACCTTCCGCAGAGCAACTCTATCAACCCTATCCTATGTTTTCACCATATCCATATATGTCACATAAAAATCCATCTGTTTTTCTAAGTATTTCTCACACATCATTTAAAGCAAACACTTGAGACTCACATCCTGTGAATATATGATGGATAACGATAAATGGTACTATACAAGTTACATCACCATAACATTATTCATTGTGTTGGGCAGGGAAATTCAAGTTGAGAGTATAATCTAAAGTATACTACACGAAAAAAGTGAAATAAAGCAATCAAAAAAAATATCCATAATAAACAAACAATGTTCCGTCAAAACCATAAAATCATTAATCCAGTCCTTGGTCTTTAAGCTAAAGTAAATTCTATTCATTTCAGAACAATTATGTCAACGAAAATGATTTCTCCTGATAGACTTACAGAACTGTTCCAGATTTTCATTTGCCTTATTCTCAGTAATTTTTGAAATTTTCTCTTCTCTTTCTTTTTTGCACTGTATTCACTTCTTGCTCTCTTGTATATGTACCTCAATTAGATAAGTATGCCAAAGCAATAGCACTAAAAAAATAGCAGAAACCAACAGCAAGATATGGGGTAAGTATAGGAGCGGTGATTAGGAGAAACACTGTAATTTCAACAAATAATACATGTGGTGAGTACTATGTGCAAGCCTTGCTATCATGGCAAAATCTTATCACAGATACTCATGGGCAGGTACTCATTAAATGATGCCTGGATGTTGAGTCATCTACAATCTGCACCAATAGTTATGGCCATCGACTTTAATTATTGCAGATATTGTATTATGTCGCTCTGGTAAGTGCAATATGTCAAGTCACGCACTGACAGCACTACTCATACATTTACCAATGCACTGATAATTTGTCATAACCATTAGTTTGTGTTTAGCAGCCATGAAGTTCATTGTAATTTTGTTTCTGTATGTTGGGTATTTTTTTCTCCATATTTGTCTGCAATTACCTAACTCCTGTGCCATCCAATATACTCAAGAGAGTTACAATGAAAGAAGTCATTGCAGTAATGATAGCTTTATACAAAGCAGAGCATAATTTCAAAGCTATCACTGAGTAAACAGGTGTCTACCTGCGAAGTGTCCAGATGTTGGTGAAGCGTTTTAAGGAATTCAGGGAGCCTGTTTTACCATCTCTTCCCAAGTCTGGAAGGCTACGACTTATGTCTCTTAAAGTCCTGTAAGTGACTGCAAGAAAGGTAAGGCCTATACATCCCTGAGAGCACATGAAATCAAGCACAAGAATCCTAATTCGCCTGAACATGTCTTGCGAAGGAGTGTTCAAAAGTTACTTTGTAATGAGTTGGGATTTCGTAGTTTTTGTGCCTGAAGTAAACCTCAACTGACTGCCACCCAGAACGATAAGCTAGTGAAATTTTGCAAGAATTACAGAGTTCGGGTACTAAGAAACATAGGGAATCATGTAGTGTACTTAAATATAATTACTGACCATTTAGCTGATTCATTTAAAAGTGCAAATGCAAAAACATTTATGCAGGATGGGTTCCCTGCCATATTGCTAGTTCTGTTCCACAGTGGCTGAATGATAGTGAAGTGAAAAATTTCAAGGAGTGGCCAGGAAGCTGCCCTGACCTAAACCCACTTGAAAACCTGTGGTTTGCTATGAAGCAAAGACAATGTGGTATGGACATATCTTTGTAAACAAGCCTGAGGTTGCAGTTAAGAGCTATAAGGTAGTTTTCCCCAGACCTACTCAAGAATCTTGCTGACACTATCACAACAGGATACAGAACTGCATCAAGAGGAAGAGGAATGCCCCAGTGAATTACATAAGCTGGTAAGTGTTATGTTTTTTTTTAGACCACTTAACCATAGTAGGTAATAGATGGTAGGCAGCTAATGACCAGGGAGGTATATTACCATTACTATCCACCTGGGTATCAGGAGGGTTATTGACATCTGCTTAATGAGCCAGCATTTTAGTGGTTGTCAAGTTGCACTCCTCTGACCCAGGTAGCTGACTTTTCCTTCTGTCTTACTAACATGTGTACTACTGGCGTTCTGTCCACAAACATACAATCTCTCCTTATCTTGTGTAACACATGACAACACTTAACTCACGCAGCTCATTCTTCATTAACTCTGGATTTTTCTGCAGTGAGCACAATGTGCTAGCCCTGCCTTTTGGCAAAATGGTATGAGCAGTAGATACAAGTAGAAGGTAGGAAGATTTAGGCAGGAGCATTATGTAGTAACATTAAGTAGAAGTAGTAGGCAAGGGCATTAGATAGTAGTCATTACGAATTTTAGGTAGGAGCCTCTGAAAACCCTGCGCTAGACTTGCCCTCTGCCAGTGGCCTATTAAGGGTGAGGCACTAAAAGCTATGAAGTGCACTGGAGTTCTTTAATTATGGAGACTCTGTTGCTATGGCCAACCCTTTAAGGGCATTCCAAATGGAACAGGCATCAGAGATATAGATAGATAGATAGTAAGGTTATACTTAACCATAATAAAATTTCTTTTTTTCAGCTTGCAACAACTTTTGGTGCAAACTGTACATCTTCTTTCCAGCACATCCTGATTTTCATTAACTTTCTGACCACTTCTATTAAAGCTCTTCTTTTTCTGGCCCCTCTTTCTGTATCCTGATATCAGTAATCATGACTCTTTCAAGATAAATTTGAAAGAATCATCTGAAGTTATGCTCTATCTTCTGACTGTGGTAATCCATTTCCAAGTTTATTTCAAAAGAAACATTTCAGCTCTATGCTTAAGCTCCTCTTAATATAATTCTTATTTCTTCGCCGACCAAGCAATCAAATTCAAGCATTTCATTATCACTTTTCTACATGAATGGTTGCTGTCATGTATACTGCACCAAAACCATAGTCATCTATCCACAACCAAACCTCACAAACCTTTTGGTAGTTTACACAAACTGCTTCATATGCCCTGGCTCAGCCCATTAACAGCACATTGTCCCCCATATACAACATCTCTCCACATCACTCTTTGTTATAAAAACAGAAAATAAACACTTCCCTACCTTGGTGGCTTTAACTAAAAGCATATGTTCGTAATAACATGGGGAGTTTAAAGCTAGCTTCTGTTGTGACAAGATGATGTAGAGACAGTGTCACTGGTGGTAGCTAGGGAAATTTTGGAAGTGGTTGCTTTATACATCTTGTAATTAGTTAACATGTAGGGAAATCTGATTGTCAGTTTGTTGCTGCTTTTTGGATTTCCATTTCATACACAGTCTTAATTCATACCTCATATGACATATATGCCACTGAAGCCTCAGTTCACTTGTCAGGGGTATGCATTATAGCATAAATACTGGGAGAGAAATAGGAGAGAAATAAGAATGGGTGGATATATCATTTTGGAAAATCTTAGAATCATCTACACTTACTTCGCAGGTCAAAAGGGAATTTTCTTACATTTTTGAGCCAAGTTACACTTTTCTTGAAGAGGGGCATAACTCAGGCAAAAACCAAATTAGTTATGGGTTTTATGACATTCTACTCTTTACATATCAGGAAACAAATATATAAAGCATACCTTTGATGTATTTGACCTGACTTATAGTTCAGGTCAAGTCTTCAAGCTATGAGCCACATTAAATTCTAAGGAAAACTTTTCTATAAGGGACAAAACCAAAAGTTATGGGTCTAATGCCATTCAGTTCTTTAGATGTGTCAGGCCAAATACATTTCCACTAAACCAGGTTGTGACTCCTAATGACAATATCAAAATATGGATGGTTGGTTACAATAATGCTTTCTTACACAATTATATTTAGAGCTTCACTCCAAAGCAATCTCTGTTCCTCATCACTGGGAATGGTGTAGAATGTTACTGCAGAATCAATTTCATCTGTTCGAGACTCACAGTCACGAATGTAGCATATCACAGGATAGCAGAAACTTTCCTGAAAAATAAAAAAGGGATACATCTGTTACTGACAACGAATACCTGTACCTGAATAACAAAATTTATAAGCATCATTAACGGAAATGAATATTCCTACAATTAAATCTTTGGCTTTTGCCCTGTTAGCTGGAAAAGGCAAGAACACATAATTTGTTGTGAGGCAGAACTGTTACCTTACTATTTGAGGAAGCACATGAAAGACCTATGATCCACTTGATAAAAATGAGAATGAAGTAAGAGATAAGAGACAACTACCTTAACTACCAAGCTAACATCCATTTTTTTCACTTAGTAACACAAGGACTGTGCATCTATAAAGATGATGACTGAGTCCAGGACCATAATAAGACATTTACTGATCCTAAGCACAGAACAGCAAAAAAACTTTACCAGCTCTGAGCTTGGAAAGTGATCAAGTAGCCTCCCTGAGAAAATAGGACATGCTAGTTTCTATCAGCACTTTCAGTTCGATAACCTATGCCAACCATCATCATATAAGCATGCGACATTTTCCTCATTCAAAGCAACATGTTAGTGGTAGAAACTGTTTCAAACACTTTGACTATTGACAATTTCCACATTTTCAAGTATTGAAAACAAAGTAACAATGCTCTTAGCTAAATATTTTTCTCACGTTCAACTGGTTAAGACATATGTGAGGCAGTCACCACCGTTCACAATAAAATAAAGCATGTAAAAACAAGGACTGCTAAAAGAAAAAGAAAAAAAAAAGGACTACCAAAGCACACATAAAACAAGATAAATCCAAAAGGAAATTAAATAAGAAATAAATTGGGATAATGTAGAGCAGTGTGCATGTAGCCTTAAACAAAAAGTTTTAGTACTTAGCCAACGTTTCTAGGTTACATAAAATTCTAAATTCAGGTTCACCATTTAAACTGCATATGACTATTCAACTGATACTATCATTTCCTTCCATTTAAGTAAACAGAGAAATGTACCAATCTGGAAAAAGTAAAAAAAATTAACCAAACCTAACACAGATATGCCTGATGTAGGCTTGGTAAGGTGATAATCTAGAAATCATAAAGTTATAATACAAATTTATAGTATAAGTATACTAAGAGTTTCTCAAAGGTGTTTGTAAGTACAGTGACATCCTCTGACCTTGATGTACCTGAGGAATGACTTCAGAAACAGGAATACCTACTCCTTTCCTAACCCATATTACTGTGGATTCCTTGAAATAATTCTGACTCACCTGTTCTGCATCTAATTCCACTTTCACAGTCCTGAGGTTGAGACTAGATTCTGCAGCTTGCTTTGCTTGTTCTGAGAGACTACCTGGCTCGTTAACATTCAACTCTCTAGTGGCTGGTGTTGGAAAAAAGTGAAATGTCTGTGTTTCACAGTTGAATTTCTTGCCATTTGATTCCCTCTTACAGCTTATGCAGATCTGAAAATTTATCAGATATTAAATGAGGGTAATGATATCTAACTGTAAACACAGCTTTCAACAGATTTTGGTAACTAACACATACGAATACCTTCTTTCAGGTTTGGACTAATTACAGATACACTCTCACAATGATGATGATGAGCTACCATTCTTGTTAGAGAGAGAGTCAAATTCCTTTTAGAAATGTGCAAATACTACATTTCCCTAATACCTTAAAATTAAAACCAATCTGGGAATCTTACTGGAAATGTGTTCCATCATTTAATCTAGCAATTTTCCTCAAAAGCTAATATCTAATAATCTAAGTGATCTTTGATCCCATACCTTCTCAGTTAGGCTCCTTTTTCAACCCCAGGGATACTGCATTTTTCTAGTTGTATAAAAAATGTATTGAACTTCAAAATTTCAAAGCTATTCATATAAAAATAACCCACAAGAGACAGAAAGACTGAGATGCTAAACTTTTGTCTATTTCTCGAGACATCATCAGGATAACTCATATATTCATATAATAATGAAAAGTATCACTTTAGAAGTATAATCTGTCTACTATTATCAACCTGATAATGTGCAGAAGTTTTGTAACTGTGTAAGTACAACATGTCAAAAAGTGTGTGAGTTAGGCCTGAGTGTCAAATAAGATGCCACTACACATTTTATCATTTATCTTACCATATCGAAAAAAATATTACTGGTTTTAATTATCTTTCATCTCATAAATAATTCATTTCTTGTTATAATCAATCAGATGCAGCGTCATCACGGTCATGCGGGCACCAGCAACACTGCCTCCACTTGTATTAAAAACACTTTTTCCTGCCTCATGTTGGTCAACTTTCAGTGCTGGATGAGTCAGTGTCACTAGACACATGATTTGAAGGCAGATGATAATTGTCAATTAATTCATGATCATCTAAATCTAGCTAAAAGCAGATGATTTTCCTTCCTTGAAAATTCACGAGAATGTGCTGCCACTGGCATGGATAAAGGATGACTGACTGTGGGGTGAAATAATTGTGCACTACTAGTTCAGTAACCACCAGGTCAGGCAGGTGGCCTTGAAACAGCGGCAACAAACAATGATTATATCTAAATCTAGAGGAGTTGCTTACCTTACATGAATCTATATTTGGAGGAATTAAGGGTTTAGTTTCAACAGTTAAGTTCTCTCCTGATTTTGCACATTCATCATGAAGGAGTTTCATTCACCAAGGGCTGGATGGCTACAAGTTAATGCATAAGTCAATGCATGAAAGCACTGCGTAAAGGACTCGCAACAAAAAATGAAGGTCAATAGCAGAAACTTTATCAATGTATACTCCTTTGGTTTTACTAACCCTTACCAAAATGGAATCAATATGGACCACATTCAAGAAAGTATGGGCTACGTGAGAACCTTTCTAGAATGTTCATGAGATGCAATGCATTTAAAACTTCTATCAAGATAGGAATCTCTCTCAAAAGATGTTCATTTAGTATTTCACCACCATCATATTATTCATGATAGTTATGTGTCTTTAGTATCTGAATATGCAGCATGATAATATCATCAGATAAGCAGAATGTAACATAAATCATTACCAGGGAGCCATTGGTCTGTGATAAAATCAAAATAATGTTTCTATGGGCATTAACCACCTTGTCTCTTGAGGTTGACCCAAAAAATACTTGGATTTACCTGAATCTTTTTTTTCGAAGCTTCATACTGCACCAAAAATTAATACAAATCTACAATGGGCCAAGTCCCAATCTGCACCTAGTTCAGCTTCAAACTAAGAGGAAAAAGTCATTAACTTACAAATATAATTTTGCAACTTATACTCCTAATATACATTATATGCTAAAGATATAATCTTTTATTATTCATCATCTGGGTATAATGGCTTCCCTTTGAAGTTATGCATATTTCTTTCCTCAATGTTGTGCTTCCTAAGTTACAAATTAATTTTCTTATAAGGTGCAGCAAACAACAAGTATATAAACTAAAGATCTTAAAAAAAATCTAAGGAAAAAAATATAATACCAGAGGACAAAGAAAAACAATAATGAAAAGAAATATACAAATGACACTATACACAAGAGAGTTTATGGGATTTAAAGGTGTTATCTTAAGAAATTTTTCTTGATTGCCAAAGGTACAGTATTCAATATACATCAGGGATTAACCTGCATGACTCAAGGTGGTCAGTTCCTTCCGCTCATTTGCTGGCAGAAAACAAATATCTACAATAACATCAGTAAACTGAAAATAACTTTATACCTCTTACCTGTGATGAAGGTGACTCCAATAGCTTCCCTGACTCCCCTCTCCATACAGTTCCACGACTGACTGACCCATCTTCATTTTCTTCACGTTCAGACACTCTGGATGTGTTTGCTTCATTCTTCAGAAATGCTGAGGAATCATCACAAATCCAGTCATTGGAAGTCAGGGTCTGAAGAATCAAGTTGGATGCCTCTGTGAGTCCCACTGATATCACTTCTGTTTTGGCTTCTTTCGCAGCTCTGCTTCTACCTGTATGTTCTGAGAGGAAGAAAAAGCGTCCAGAAATAACTTAAACTTGCACATGGTATTTAGAATGTCCAAGTACATGCTTTGCAAACCAAATGTTTTCCTGAATCTAAGGAAAAAACAAGGGCAAATAAAATGCTATACAAAACTTTTTTACTATAAATGGTATACATTGTGATAACTTTAATGAGCCAGACTGAAGTAAACTTAACATAATAAAGCTGGAAACCTTAACATGATGACTTTGAAAAGTTTAATCAGTAACGGTACAATTAAGTACAATAAAAATATTCACTGCAAAAGCACGATAAATGTATAAAATTATGTGAGGTATCGTGAATGTAAATAACTGGAATTAAAGACTTACTTGTAAGATAAAAGACTGTGAGAAAATGTCTGAGCTTTATATCAATCTACTATACTCAAAGTGGATTTTCTTGCTATGCAGCTGTGAGATCATTAATGCTTGTACCAGTTCAGCACACAACTCCTTAAATACTGTTAAAGCAGAACCTGCACTAACAAGTGTTATTCTAAATATATTGATAATTATCTCAGGCATCAAAGCACAAAGGTATCGCTCAGCAACAAAAATCCATGAAGCTGGTTCAACCCTAAAACTAAACAGATTGACAGATCATTACAGGGAGTTCTTACAGAATGACTGGGTTACATTCCAGGCAATCTGTCATTCTAGTGGAATGTCACTTTCTGAGTAACTGAAACACATGTTGTACAGAGGCTCACATTCCAGACCAAAAATTTCTAAAATGAATTCTCTTGAACAGACTTTACCATCTACCATTATGTAAACTGGACTCTCTGATTCAATAGCATAATATTCAATTTATGTAAATCAGAAAATACATAATTATCTTTACTGAGAGTGCTCTTGATGAGGGATTAAGTTAGTGGTGGTGGAGTGAAAAAGTTTGTCAAGCCTTACAAAGAAAGTTTACCCATTTCCGTAAGTGATTTTTATGTCTACTGATGCATTAGACCATTTCATTACCCACTTTAGTGTTTTCAAGTTAGGAACATCTCACCTATATGACATATTAAAAATATAAAAACTTGGTGTTCCTTATAAGGTGACTGTCTATAACTGTTCTTTTGCTTCGATGTAACTATAAAAGGCATTATAAATGAGCAACCTTACGATGTATTCAAATATTTCATTATCAACATAAAAGAATACAAAAAAAAAATGAAATTTCTGCAAATCTATAACTTTTGTGAAAACTTAGTGCTCTAAGTATCTGTACCCTTATATTTGAAAACGATGTCCCTATTATGAAATGTTCTGTGAACCACTGTTCTGTTGGGGTTGCCTGCATTTCATATCAACCAATAGGTTACCATCCTACTAGGCTAACAATTTTAACCCAAGAGGTTACCATCCGATTAGACTAACAATTTTAACCCAAGAGGTTACTATCCTATTTAAGACTAGGCTAACAATTTTAACCCTAGAGGTTACCATCCTATTCAAAGTGGAATATGGTGGAAAGAACGTTACCTTTCATATCAATTACCCTAGAAGTACATTTCATTAATGAGAATAAACATTATCAATTTTTATGTTACTACAGTAACATATAATTTGAAAGCATTTTAACTAGCATGTTTTTTCAAAAACACTTAAATGAAGTGATTATGTGTTTGCTATTTATGAATAAACCAACTAAAGGGCATTTGTGAGATTATTAGAAATTCTAAATTTAAGAAGTTGGCTCATATTTCTTCACAAGCAACTTCTGATTAATGGAAAAACTTATACCACAGCCTGAGAACAGATGCATATTTTCACTCCTAATATCATTTAAGCAGTTATCATTAGAGGCCACAAAAAGGAGACAACTTAATTCAACCTCCTAATAATATGAAAGAATGAAACATTCATAAATCTGTCTACTCCTTCTTCAGTATTTCTCTTCCTACATTTAGAGTTAGAATAATAAAAGTAAAGGACTTGGTTGGTTACACAGCAAAGCATACATTAGCTTTCACCATAAAATATCAACAGCTAAATGTTAATGTCAGGAACAACTTACTGATCAAGTGCTGGGGAGAGAGTGAAACTATGAATTCCTAATACAAAGTATCTACCTATCTATCTATCCAAATCTCTGATGCCCGTTCACTCCAGGAACTCCCAGCAAGGGGGTGGCCACAGCAAAGGAGTCTCCGCTTATTTCTATCCTTACATGCCTTCCCTTGCATACACTATTTGATGCAGTCTTTCATCATTTCTCTCCCTCTAGTCCTCTTCCACTCTATCTCCCCAGGTCATAGGTGGTCTTTCTCTCACAGCAACCCCTTTAATTGTACTATCATACACTATTCTTGTAAACTCCCCCTCTGACATTCTTTCTACATGTCCAGTCCACCTCAAAGTATTATGTTTCAACCACTCTATCACTCCACAATTTATTCTTGTTGCATTCCCTGCCATACCATATCTCTCATACACCCCCTCATCTTTCTTCTTTCCACTTTGTAATACTACATGCTCCTCTCAAATAGCTCATTTAGACAGCCTGGATTCTTGAACTCTGTGACTCATTCCATATCCACATTTTGGCAGCAGGAGTAAGGGTCGGTAGGACTATGCTGTCCCTCTATTCCTTCTCCACTCCCATACTCACAGCTCTAACCTTCATTATTCTATCAAGGGACCCAATAACTCTTCTACACAGTACTTTTCTTTCCCTTATCTCTTCTTCCATATCACCAAACTTAGACAAGATAGCTCCTAAATTTTCTCATCACTTCCAGCCTTCTCCTTCTGCTTATCAATATCTCTGATGCCTGTTCTTTTCTGGAACTCCATCAAGGGGGTGGCCACGGCAATAGAGTCTCCATAACTAGTGAACTCCAGTGCCACTTCTTAGCCTTTAATGCCTCACCCTTAACAGGCCACTGGCAGAG
>JAUUDW010198007.1:0-14433 GCA_032361385.1 Panulirus guttatus | reverse complement strand
AGAGAGAGAGAGAGAGACAGAGAGAGAGAGAGAGAGAGAGAGAGAGAGAGAGAGAGAGAGAGAGAGAGAGAGAGAGATTTGCGGAACAACATAAGGGATAGATGCTGGCCAATTTCAGTGGCAGAGTTATCTTAGTTTCAAGGTTACAAGGTTCGCTCGGTGTTATGAGTCGCCTATGGACTCTCAGTGCCACGGGTCACTCGATGTTATGAGTCACCCAGCCCCAAGGGCTTCTCAGTGCCAGGTGTCTTTCAGAGCCAAACGTCGCTCATTGCCGAGGGTCGGTCAGTGTCAAGAGTCACTCAGTGCTCGATATCTCCTGCCTGCCTATCCATCTCCATACCCTTCACCGTGGGCACACTCCCTCACTAATCATCCCTCGGCTTACAGCCTCATATCGTTAGGTCTGCAAAGAACACATAGCCAAAGACTACCAAATGCTCATATTGCAAGTTGCACATGGAAGAAGTTTTACAAAGATACGCGTGTACTAAAGGACACACACACACACACACACACACACACACACACGTACGTACGATAAAAACTCAGACAGACAATCAATAAACAACCGTTAAAATCAGTGACCACATCTGTGCTCGTGGCCTGACGTCATACAACCCCGTTTTCCATTTATAGATTCAGTAATCTTTGTATCCTCACAGACATGCGACTAATCCTGTAACAGAGAGACACTCGGATTTGAGGGCCGCAATAATTCTTGATGCCGCTGAAATCCACTCGTGAGGTGGCGAGCCCCGTGGATGAGCCAGAGGCAGGTTCGTGTGCTCCCAGCCGATGCCCGTCTCTCAGGGAAACAAGTTGTGAAGAATTTTGACAACACAATTTCATCCTGTTTATGATACGGCTGTATGAAGTCACCCACACCCATGAACACCAGGACTGTGTTAGCTCGTCTGACGATAAAATCCATTATCGAACGAAGCCATCTTTTTGGCACATACATGCCATCATAACTGTTGCCATTGGCGTAAATGATCGCTATCATCCCTCAGAGATTTCTGTGATAAAACCGCTCTTGTAGTACCAAAGTTCTCTCTATGACAGTCTGCTGCAAAACAGTACCAATGCGGCTAAAATTTGTATTGTTGCGTTACTGCTGGTTGCAAGGAAAGAAACTGCGTCTGGGCTTCTGGTATTTACTCCAAAGAATCTTCTCATTTAGGTGCTGACAGATTCTTCCTAAGGTTAGTACACAACACATCCAGTGCTGTATTCTTCAGTATAAACAGGTTACACACTGATACACTGTACAGGTATGAAGCTAGGATCGCCTGGTATGCACAGTGTACCATTGCACTTCGGTGGTGAATGTTCCTCGAAGAAGAAATCGAACTCTGATCAATACACAGGAATCACGATCACATTCAAAATTACACCAGAGATTAATTTTTCCAGAATATGACTACAATCTATGGGTATGGTGATTATCACTTTTCACTAAATACCACTTTGGCTTGATGTCGTATTTTCGTTATGTTTCAGCTCTTGCACCAAGTCACCTTAAGAGACAGACAGACAGACAAACAGGAATCGAAAGGGAGAGAGAAGCACATTAAAAGTTGGGAAGATCCAGTGTGGAGGTGTAGCGAACATTAGAGGATTTATTGAGGTAAGGTATGGATCCCGAGCGGTGGTGAGAGGCTAAGAGGCGGAAGTTATTTGTTTTGAGGAACCGAAGTGACAGCATCGTGAAGAACAAATGTAAGCAATAAGTCGAATCAAGACTTAGGTAGATGGCCACTGTGGTTCTCGCTGAAGCCCGGCCCGTGAGAGTGTAAGTAAACTAAACTGTGTTATCACAGTGTTGAGTAAGTTGGTCAAACACTTGAAGTGGAGCAGGGTCTCTGGTGTGGACAGGGTAACATGAGAGGAGGTAATGAATGCCTCATATTAAGTCTAGCAGGACACATAACCGATTAAGTAAAGGCAACGATAATCTATCAGATTCACTCTTAACGGTAAGTAAGATCTTAGAAATAATGAAAAAGCTTAAAGACTAGTTAATTGGTTATTTGGGCTTTTAATCTATCGACTACCAGAGTCATTAAGAACGACGAATTCAAGACATAACGACCAATCGAAATGTCTTTAACCCCTTTTCCAGGTGATCAAGATGATTCTAAAACCATATAAATTCTTACTATAGTATGTCACTTGTCTTCAAGGAACTATGAACAAAATGATGGAAGATGGATATGAGAGTTACCAGAGGCAACAAGGGATGAGGCACTGTACAAGGCCCACCGAAGGCGACACACAATTCTGTTTTTGAGTATAAGTTGGAAAGAGGCTGTTGGGCAAAGGTTGTGTCCTGCAGCCAAGATCTTGACGATATACGACAAGAACCCGTTAAAACCAAGTTCAAAACCATTGGTCAAAGTCATTTTATAAAGTGCTAGGAAGCCGAGTGGTTATGAAGGGATTCAGGCCAATGAGTACACGCGAAAAATGAGCTGGATGACGTTATATAAGGAGTTGTATCCCTAGTCGGTCATTGCCTTCTGTGCAGCCCACTTCGACTCCCACAGGTCTATAGGTATCGCTCACCAGCACTCCAAATTCCACACCTTTCTCCATCACGACTGATGCACACGTATAATGGATTTTGATAGGTCAGTGAATGGAGTCCATGTGTAAGGTTGGAAGACAGTCAGTCAGTGTACGATGCCAATATTTGAAGTCAGGGGAGGCCAGGTTGGTGGCAGCAAAATATGTAGGATTTGGTCGCGGGTTGGGGACCGACGTGCATGGCCGAGTTTGGACTTGTGAATATTGACAGGAAAGTCTTTCTTATCAAGAGACAGTGTCAGAGGCATTTACAGATAATGACTGGAAGTTTTGCCAGCAAAAATGTCTATTCCGTAGCCCCATATGCCATGTTTCCGTTGCCACGATCTTGTTGACGTTGCTCTGCATCGTTGCAAAGGATCTTTCATATTGCAAGCAACAAACTTTCCAAGTACATGCGCCTGGTTCCATCTTGGTGCGGTCTTTCAGGTGACAAGAAGAGAATGGGACGGATGATGGTTATCAGTTCGTAATATTTTTGCTACTTTGGAAATAAGACTTGGCCATCAAGCGCCACCTAACCTTGAACATAAAGTGTTGTGGATGTTGGAAAGCACATCTCTAACTTACATACTACTGTATCCTTCCGTGACGAGCTCTTCTGTGGCAACGACCGCCAGATGCGTGGCCTTTACACTTCCTTAAGATACGTAATAGGGAATTGGCAAGACTGATATATGGCAGCGAGGCAGACGGAAAGTCCAGTTTGTCGGTCGTGGTTGTGTGGGTCAAGGGAACAAAACATTACCAGAAGTCACGAACCACTGTGATCTTATCGAGGGATATTGTTCTAAGCTGACCAAACCAGTAATGGATGATCTGTAGAGAGATGAGGCAAATAGTATTTAGGTTCGTTTGTCTTTTGACTTATATACTCTGAACGATGTACGTGACTGACGGAGTCCATCCAGTGTGCCGTGTCTCCCTCCCTGTCTCTGAAGGCTGGACTGGCTGGGGGAACCATGACCAGGGGTAAGAGATTACAGCTATCGGCGTGGGAGGCCTGCACAAGTTCTCTCCATGGGATATGCTTTTTTCTTGCTAACTCCCTAGTTTCAAGATTTTATCTCTGCTAAAGTTTTGTCAATTTTGAGGTCTGTTAATATTCTGGCTTAGTCCTGAGGTTCTGGAAGTTCTGTTCCTAAGAAAGACTGGCCACTTAGGTGAAAAACAGAAGAGACAGAAGCAGAAGTTTTTGTATTCTCATGTAAAACAGGCAAGGACAGCACTTGTCTGGATGTTTACACGTTACTGCATATGTGAAGGTATCAGCCAGCAGGTTTAAGCGATAACAGAGACGTTATGTTATTCTATGGATATGAGATTGAAATATTTTGTGCTTCTCTAGTTGTAATGATTTTCTTTTCCTCCCTCCACCAGCGAGAACAGCCACGAGACAGAATGGGATAAACACCTGAGCAATTAAGGCATTTCTTGCTCCCAGATAAGAAAGCCTCAGGCCCCTGGTGCTCACCAGCACGCCTCAGTGTCCTCAGCGCGGTCTTACCGCTCACCTTTAAAACCTCACGGAGTTCAGGTTGAACGGGCGGACGAAAATCTGTACTAAACCAACATCCCCATGATCACACAGTAAGGAATTTCCCGAAGTCATGGCACTAGTGCATTCCTCCCCGTGTATCAGTGACTACTATCGTAAATCGTCAAGTCGCCTTAAATGCAAGTGCCTTAGCAATTCCGATCAGATTCATATTGATTACGCCCGTGCATGCGGCCACTCCCTTGTGAGGATTTAATCTCGCGGTAATCGAAGTGACGGCTTCATAGCTGTGGAAACTGTAGTTCTTGTAAGGTTTCTGATCTACAGAGTAAATATCAATTCAAGAACGTCCCCACTTGACTATTCCCTCAGGTGTTCAACACCTCTGATGCATCAGTTGAGGAGCTCTCATATCACGAAAGTACGGAAAACCGTCGGAAGTGCTGAATCCATCGTCAGTAAGTTCACAAGATTTGCCCTGCTTGGTCGCATACTGAGCCAGGCTCGGTCCTTCCTACAAAAGCAGCAGATGGCGTGGTGATAGCCACGTAACCGGGGTCAAGCCTCTCCCTTGGGATATAAGTCCTTAAACCCAACACAACAGGGTCCTGAAATTTCCTTTTAAAGAGTCGTTTGCAAAGTTATAAAGCTCTTTGTATATATACTTGGGTTTGCGCTTCAAGGCTTGACGAGAGGTTGCCTGGAAAGGAGCCCATCTTAACAAGCGTTCGGGGTCACTTTTTCATCTCGAACAAAGTCAACGACGAAGCATAAAACCTGAACTCAGCCAGAGGAGTGGCAGACGGCTTGTTGTTCCCAGCAACGAGGAGACCCTGCACGCCGGGTCTTCGAGGGCCTGAAGGACTGGTCGTTAGATTTAAAGACGTGACCCATAAAGGTGGTCATTAGGCCGAATATTTCTTCCTTTTATAAAGCTTAATGACCATCAAGGCCTAACTGAAAGAAGTTGCAGAGAAAATGGCAGCAGCGAGTTATAAAGGGGGCTCATTGTTCTAAGAGACTTCGAAGAAAGAAAAATAGATCAACTATCAGAGAAATGCATCATTAAGGCCAGACGACTTAGCAGTACGATAACATAAGTTTTAATTAGATATAGAAAGGAACGCATTCATAAGAGCAGCAAAACGCCAGTGGATCCTTTCTAGTCTGCTTATAATTCTAGACAATTTTAGAAACACAGAGTTGCGTTGATAGTCGAAAAGCAGATTAATGATCGAGAGAGGAAAAGTTTGTTTATAAACTCAGTTACTTCGGAGGTGCAAATAGCATCAGTCGCAGATATAAAGTATTTTTCAAGCCCAGCTTGAATTCTGTTCATTATGTTCCCTTCAGCTACATCATCAGAAAAAGTACATTGCTTCATTCAAGGGTAAAATCAGATTGATCTGTTCTTGATTAACTTTTCTTTGTATCAAGACTGTCAAAGCATTCATGATTTTGATTGAATAAACTAAACTACCTCTGAATACTTATCCATTTCAGGCTAAATAAGTAAAACTCATCAAGTCGGTTATCGTACGATGACTGGGAGTCATAGTAATTTGTCTGTATACTAGATAATATTGCTTCCTTCCATGAAAGGATGACTTATTGCTTCTGTTGCTTCTTGTCATCATAATTCTTTCCAGCAAGCAAAAACAAAACGCCATTCCTTCATTTTTAGGCCGATTGACTGAAAACATTGTGGGCATGTAGGCCACCGAACTTCACATCACCCGAACAACTGTTAATTTTTTCTTAGATCTTTTCAAGTAATTATTTACGATCAGAAGTTACACATCTAACCTCCAAGAAAATGTTTCACGGGCGACATCGATATAGTTTGGACACAACCCATGACTTTTTCATTTTAAGTGACCTTTGTCTCCTTAGAAATAGCTAAAAAGGCCCAAATCTCAATTTTATATTGAGCATTGTATGGGATTTGTGGAGAAGCATCTGCATGTTTGTTTCGTGTCAGTAGACTGAAGCTGTAAAGAACAGCAGCCCAAAATACGCGTTTTTGGGTTGTTTACTGTTTTACGTCATAAAATCCTTTAAATGACCCGAATGAGAAATTATCTGATCGTAATGAAACAAGCTACGCGCTCACCAAGTTCTAAGTCTATACCCCAAAAGGGAAGGAATATCTCTAACCCTTGATGTCTGTGAAGAAAGAAATGGAAACGGAACAAAAGCGAGCCTTCTCCCTTTCGGGGGCTTAAACAGCAATGCATTCGCATTCACACAGCAGCAGCTTTTCTCCACTCCGTCTAGATGACGTTAAGATACAGATATATAGAAACTTTCTCTCCGCAGCTTCACTGTCTCCAAGATTTTAGAGGCGGTTTGAGGATTTTTATGCTTTTCAGTTAGAGAGATTTGCATTCTTGATCAAAGAAGACTTAGTCTGCTACATATCCCAGCAGCAGCTGGCTTCGTAGATTAAGCTTAAGTCTACCAACTACGATGACATTCGGCTCAAAATTTCTTTACCCTCTATAGCTTTGTTTTTATATTTCCTGTATTTTCCCCCCAGTTTCTTTAAATCTGAACGTCTCTTGATACTAGACCTCTCTCTTAGCTAGAGCGGAATCAAAAGCCCTCTAGTCTATCAATTCTCAAGCTGACACCTCTCTTCAAATGTCCCTTTCTGTCCACCGTAATGTTGTTACCCCTCTCCCTATTCTACAAGTATCATTTCGACCACTGTCTCGTGTTTGCCTTTGCTTCTTCCACTAAGGTCAGGACCCGAGGTTCTCACCTTCTTTTACTTCTTATAAATTCTGTGTAAGAACCAGCCATACGACAACTGACCATTATGATACACCCTCCTTTCCTCATACAATGAAAGTGTGGAATTCTCTTTCCTCCCTCACCCTTCCCTCTTTAAATTACCTTTCCACTTTTAAGAGTCACCTGAATGTATAATCCATTCCATGCTTTAATTTTTTGTACTCTTCTTTCATCCGGGAATACTATGACTGGAGCGTGTGTCTGCCCATCCCATGTTGGTTATTAGAAAAAATACTACCCTGCACGTCAGCATGAGCTAATACTCTTGACAGTCTCTGATTCGCAGCCAATGTGTGTGTCTTACAGTAACTGACAGTTGATATCACGCACAGGACTGCCCACAGAAACGCGAAGGCGCCTGGTAATTTTCGGGATGTTACACCATAACTTGAAGTATAACAAAATACATCACACGTTTATTACTGTAATGGTGTCCCTCATAGCATGCGAAGTGTGAAACGGTTAACACATAGAAACAAACAAATTATCATCACCGTTTAGGACAGTGTAGTCGTGTGCGCCACGTCCCAGAATCTGAAAACAACAATTTGTGAGCAGTTCCTTAACACTGACCGGTAGTCCAGCTCAGTCGACAGAAACAAAATTGAGTCGGTCAGAGAATTTACCTCACCGACACGAACCCAACGTATATCGCTCTCCTCACGCCAGCCAAGGTTCGTGGCTCAGCAGAGGCTTGGGTACGCTCCACAGTGAGAAACATTAATCATGCGACAGGGTCGGAGAATCTAAAAGCGCTGAGCTCTTGCATCAGTGTCTTAGGTCCACAACAGTCCACCATTAACGCCTTAAAACCGATCAGAAATTAGGAGTCTCAGCAAAGTACGAAAACAATATGGAAAGAAAAAAAGAACACAAATATCTAATTCACTTTAAGTAAATGATTTACTGTAAGTGTTCAGACGATGTATGTGATAAACCCAGTGTCTTTTGATGCAGCCACATGATGAAACTTTCATTAACCTTGTCAATTCTGATCAAGACGCCTATAGCAAAGCATCCGCACCTGACATAATTTCTGATAAAGTCCGGAAGTAGACTTTCTCGTTCAACCGCTGTGTTGCGGGGAAAGACCATACAAACATTAGGATTTGTATAAGACGTCGGGAATGGTCACAAGTCAACAGAATACCACCAGTAACATAAGGACAAATGTTTCAAACCTCAAATCAGAGATCTCGGAAAAGTGATTTACTTAAATGTAACGAACCAATGTGATGCACTCACACAACATAATAGCAGACGACAAACAGCTTCAGTTTATAAGACTTATTTCACGAAAATATTCCTACCATAATACATTGAGAGCCTCTGACATATTCCTCGCAGGAAACGCTAAGAGCACCCAACTGAATTATTACAAAATATCGTAAAGGTCACCAACAAAATCTTTATAAAACACCTTGAAACCCACGAACAAACTCTTCATAATTCACCATCAGGTCTCCCACCATTCCCCACAGCACTCCATGACGTCACACAACGAAGACCTTTACAACACACCATTATGTGTGTGTGTGTGTGTGTGTGTCTGTTTACGTAACGCAAGGTGATAGCAGTATCACAGTACTTTCGGAAAGTTATTGTGTCCCATTGAAATTTCCAACCCAGGTTAAAGGGTTAGGTTCTGCCCATTCAACTAGGGAAATTTCGTCGTATCTCTTGTTAACTGCGGAGGAGTCCATTGTTCCGTATGATATGAAGTTTTATCTCTCGTTCTGTATGACAGTCGGCGTGCACCGACCGGAAGTCATACGGGGTCGGATGTGTTTGCTTGCGTTCGTCCTGTCAAGACTCCCCTTCAACACGGTATCGGAAAAACTTCCAGCCTGTTCAAGGTGGCAGGATACATCGGTTACGTTCCCAGTTACTTTTTATTTTCTTTCCGATTTAATCCTAAGTTTCCTGAGATTATCGTAACAATGTAATCATTCTCAATTTAGTTTTCTCGTCCATTTTTACTCACCAAAGCTTTAGTCTGCCTGTAGAAGACGATCTGAGAGAGATGAGTAACTAGTCTTTTGTTCATCAAAAGTTCCTCTTTCAGTCAGTCTGTTTATTGAGAAGATTCGTTATTTAGCAAATAGGAGGTTCTTTGTGTAGGTGTTGTTTACAAGAAGACGACTTGTCAGCATTCTATGACATCCGGGTAAATTCATTTTTCCTCTCTCCTCGCTCACACAACACACTGTTCAATGGCTTCTGTTTACCAGGTCGGTAAGGTCTACGCACCATAGGTGCCTACAGTTTGGGAAGATTAGATTAAGTCTAAGACAAGCTTCCCCCAAAATAGACTTGTTTATTTCAGCAACAAAAGGTTAAAGGTCAGGGTCACCGGTTCAGCTGCGTATATGTTAAGGAAGGCGTTCCCAGGACGCGAGGAGAAGGTCTCCGCGTACCTTTTACTTCTCTAAATTAAGTCTATTTATACTTCAGATCAGACTTAATGTAAAGTATAAGGAGCCTGGAGCAAACAGGGAACAGAAGACCAATTGGTTTGTGACGATGCTACTTACCATAGGAAGAGGTTATTTACATTCAACTGGTTGACCTCTCCACGATACAGGAGTTTTGCATTCTCTAACAGTAACGAGTAGGTTACTTCACTTTTTAGTAACCCTATATGTAAAGTGAAAATTTCCCTACAGTAAGATGGAACCTTTAATTCTTAAGACTTTGTCCATATCTATCTGTCACTGGATCCCTTTGCACTACGACCAGTATATCTGCCACGACTTTATCAAAACCAATGAGCATCTTAACTGCTATGACGCCACGGAGCCTTCACTCCTGTGGAGGATATATCTTGAGCTTCTATATTTTATACAAATGTGATTTTTTCTTTGGCCTTGATGTTTGCGTTGTTTCCCTATAAGGACACTCTCAACAACATATTTGTGTTTTTGATAATGTGAAAATGGGAACTGAGATTCGTACTCAAGATACAGCGGCACTGGTAGAGTTTCTGATGATGTGTGTGGAGAGGTTCCGGAATGGAGTTCAACACTCTGCTGGCTTCGGCAGGGCGTCGACGTTTTTCGTCCAATCACCTCCGCTCATCTCTCATCTTTCATGTAAATAAAGTTACTTGTTTAGTAGATATTGGATCACCAAATCATTTCAGTTTCGTAAATTTATGATGATAAAACAGATCCTGTGTTTAGATTTTACGTTATCAAGACTATTGTCGCAGATGAAAATCATTGCTTTATGCAAGTGTTTGGTGGTCTATGGCTTCCCGACTCGGCATCTGCGACTAAAGGGAAGCCGAGAACTGTCATTTCAACAAAGATTCCATCGTCTTTATTGCTACCCACGTGTCGTTCGGCGTAATAAGATGATATATAATGGAGGCAGAACACGCGGGGGACATTATTTATGCCTCCCCGTGATAGTCCCTCTATCAAATGTTTCGTCGCCTTTACTGCCACTCAGGTGTGATGAGATGATATTGGAAATTCAGAGGAGAGCACACGGACCTTGCGAGTCTTGCTCCCACAACCATCTTACAGTGAACAATGCTTCTGTTGGAGATGGGATGCAAAGATCACATAGACCAAGAAGAGGCTTTAAGGTCTCTCTTGTAAAAACCTTTGATTCACAAATAAAAAGTGAATGAAAATATAGGGAAAAGGGTGATGAGTATGTGAAACCATAATTTGCAAAATATCCACAATTGTTTGATTCTCTCTACTGTTTAGGGTGAAAACCAGGAGAGACATGTCCCACTGGCTCTTCGCCTACATCATCTTACTAAACAGGTTCCAGCTAAACCTGGCGGTTCTCATCTTCGGGAACACTTCCGATGCTTTCTTAAGACCGGGAAGAGAATGATGACGAGGAACGCAGCTAATCAGCTACATGACTAAGGAAACTGTAAACCTTTAAAAAAAAATGTTTATAGATCTGTGTATAAGAAAAAAAGATACAATGACATCTTTTGCATTGCTCTCAATGAATTTAACTGCAAAATCAGTATAGTTACGTTGTGGTCTACGAAGATGTTACTGGCGTTCAGAAGAAAAGTTTCCCCTCACTTGGAGCAAATGGCAGTTGTAAAAGCAGTGTGAAAGCTATAAAGGGTACATCGCACAAGTAGGTACACCAAGACTTTGCTGCTCAACACCATTTGATTTATATTCTCCGGGTAAACAGTGAATATGTTTAGTGATTTTCTTCTGGGGACAATATATAGAAAATGAGATGTAGCTTTGAAAACAACGTATGCGGGCTAAGACAAATTTCAAGCATTGCCCCAGAGAGTCTTCTGTCTCCCCTTTAAGCTGAGCTCTGGGAGCATATGGCTCATATCTCTGGCCTTGGCTGACACCCTCACAGCCTGAGATTAATAACATCGCTACGCTCTGTGCTCGAGCGGATTGTAGCGAATACAGCTGCATCTTCGGGATGGATATTGGTTCTTTCCGAAACGAATGAATATTAATATAGCGACATCTAGACACTACATCACCAAAACTCAACATCTAGTGAAACAAAAAAGTTAAAAACGATGTTATGAGAATTTGTGAACAGCACAGCGTATATAGATCACGTATGTTCTTACAAGATACTTAAACATCATGTAAGGGAAGATATAGAATACATTTGCTAAGAAGAATACAAGTTTTTTAGTTTGTATGGTGCTCGTTTTCCTTGGGCTTGCATTAAGCTGATTGTATGCCTGAAGATTTACTCCAGAGTTTCGCATGTACATTCCCGACACTGATCATCAAGAGTGCACGTGATTATGATCTGGATCACATCAAAGTGAACTTGGTAAAGGGGTCGATCGTGGGCCAGCTTTACAGAGATCTCCAGGCTCCCGTGATGAAACACACACAAATCCAGTAATCAGCAAAGGCCTAGGAACAGAGGACAGACTCATATTGACAAAAGCAAACCCTTTGGCAGCGTGAAGGCTGGTGGCCTCCAGTACAGATTGGAACAGCAGGCTATGCCGTTTGTTACAAAGAAAACTGTGTAATTGTCTTAACCAACGTACAACAGCAGTTGCAGCAAACACAGCAACGTCACCAAAACTTATTTCAATAAGCGGCGTCCCATAAGGTAGCGTCCTGTCCCCAACTTTAACCAGAACCTACACATCAGAACCCCCCCCCTCCCCCCATTCCCCCTCCTCCCTTCTAGGGGAAACATGAACATCGACATATTTTATGCAGACGACGCCACTCAGACAGCAGTCTCGAGTAACAATTGGCTGAACATACCCACCTTGAACAGTCAGAATCATCCAGAAACAACAGCTTTGAAAAAGACTGGAAGAGAAAAATACATAAGTTTGCAATTGTGTCGCTGATAAGACTGTACTTTAGCTACAAAGTAATCAAGCGTAACGAGATTCAGCTCTAGTAGAGCAACGAAATTACTTATCGACATACTGGTATGACGAACTTGAGAACTGTACATGTTAATGGAGTCCTGACAAACTTGTCCTTCAAAATACTCGCTCCTTCTCCACTTAACATCTTTTTTCTGGTACCACTTTCCTCTTTTGTCCTCCAAACTAGCATTCTGTTCTCTCATATGTCTGTCGATACTTTCTTTTCGTTTGTCCTAATTTGCCTTGTTCTCCAGCCCTCGAACCTCTCCCTTGACCTTCACGTACTCTCTCCTGTACGGTACTTTCCCCAGTCCTCTGAAGTCTTTCCCTGATCATACACATCCCCTTCTCCTTTTCACAAGCAATTCAGTTTCCTCATTCCACTACTCACTACCCTTTCTCATACGCCCACACACCGTCTTTCTCATACTTCATCCCGTACAGTTGAGCACTGCTTCCCTTATCACCTTGCAATTTTGAAAATAATCGAAAATCTGGGACTAAGTATGACAAGTTTTAAACAAATGTGAAAATTCAACCAAACTTAACTCATTGCTCGTAGGCTTTGTTAGGTCAGGGGTTCTGACTAACCTAAGCAAACGTCTCTTTCCTAACAGAATACAGGCTCTCGTAACAAGCGTCGTCGACAGACTCGCACAGAACTTGTCTCATTTTCCAGTTGAAATTGAATTGGTTGTTTACTTCCTCCCGTCACAATCTGTCCGTTTTCGATACTTCCACAATTTTTTTCCTCTGGATATCGAGCTGCCTCACGGAAAACAAATGATTACCACAAGTAATGTCAATAATGATAATACTTATAAAGATTTCATTGCAGCCTAGTATGAAAAGCCTACGGAAGAATTACATAGCGTAATTAACAGTGTATGATGTGTTTTTATGTATATTTCAGCGTTAAACATGCAGCACCGGGTAGTCCGCGTCTCCTCACTTAATGCTTTATGTAGAGCATCGGTGCGAGGAGCGTTGACAATTGTTCCACTGGGACAAGACAGTGACTCACTGAGCGAAAAGCCTCTCATTAGCGGTGTCGCCCTGAGAGGATTCATACCTACAATGATAATGACTGTACGTGACTAGGCGCTGAACCTGGTGTGAATTAATTGTACCCGACATACGTAGCTCTGTGCCGGGGTGTACATTTATCTGCTCGTTTAACGTCGAGTCTTCCAGCCTGAGAGCGTAATTCATTACGCTGATGAGTTCGTGCTGAAAAATGCAGGCAGCAGTAATGTTAAATGTGCGACTCACACGTAGATATGAGCAAACCGTGAAGACGGCGTGTAATGATGACATAAAACTTTCTAAATGATGTTTGCTTATGTTCTGTTCCCCCTTAGTCCTCTCCGAGAAGAAAGGCATGTGAGAGTAACGCAAGTGCGAGAGACTCAGATCCATACTGCTGTTGTAAGAATCTGTTTCTGCCTTTCATCAAACTCTTGTATTGTCTATGTTCTGTTCGCCACTTTGCCCACTGTCTCGAAAAGTTTAGTGTATTCAACTTTTTCATTGAATGGTATTTTTCTTTTATATTAGCCAATATATACCTTCTCATATTTTGATATTTGTTTGTTTATATGGACTCATTTGTGTAACTGGAACATGAACTATATTTTCCCCAACACGACAGCTATTTATGATCTTCTACATTACCATATTTGCCTACAAGTCTTGTTGTCTTTCAGGGCTTTATAAGGCCTTCCTACAAGAGACATTCTATATCCAGTTTCTATTGTTACGTTCTCTACCCCATCTCTCAACTCCTCTTCTTCATTCCTCAGGTAAATGCGTTTAACGATTAATGATTTGAAAAGCGAAAAAGATTAATCGTCCAGCTCTAGTGCTTAGCATGTGTGGCCACTGAAGAAATAACCTCAACTCACCATTGTGTAAGAGATTAGAGAGCTGGTACTCCCCAGTGAGACACCAGAAAACTTACTCGAGCCAGAGTTAAAGGGAAAGTTTCTGGCTAATACTGACGCCTCTGGGGTACCGCCCTTCTCCATTAGGGAAGATTGAACTGGGTATGTTCCCGGTGATTATTGCCTCCGACTGCAGAATGATTACCAAGGCAGGTTACCTTTATCTTGTTATAGTTTATTACCTCATTGATATGATAAGTGATATACTGGAGATAATCTAAGCTGATGCTTATAAGAGAGAGAGA
>JAUUDW010197675.1:0-14440 GCA_032361385.1 Panulirus guttatus | reverse complement strand
GGTGGTGAAAGCCTTGTGGAAGATGAAATCCGGCAAGGCATCGGGATTGGATGGCATTGCAGTTGAATTTATTAAGAAAGAGGGTGACTGTGTTGTTGATTGATTAGTAAGAATATTCAGTGTATGTATGGATCATGGCAAAGTGCATGAATTGGCGGAATGCATGTATAGTGCCATTGTACAAAGGCAAATACAGAGGTATAAGTTTGTTGAGTATTCCTGGAAAATGTATGGAAATGTTTTGATTGAGAGTGTGAAGGCATGTGCAGAGCATCAGACTAGGTATGAACTGTGTGGTTTCAGAATTGGTGGAGGATGCATGGATCTGGTATTTGTTGTAAAGAACTAGATGGAGTTGTATGTGGCATTAATGGACCTGGAGAAAGCAAGAAAGCATATGATAGAGTTTTTGGTAATGGCTTATTTAAGTTACTGTAGATATTATGGGTAAATGAAAAGATATTAAATACATAGAGGAATTTTTATCAGGAGAACAAGTCATGTATGCGAGCTGGAAGGAAGGAGGATGAGTGGTTCGTATTGGAAACATGCTTGCGTCCAAGGTGTGTAATGTCACCATGGCCTTATAATTTGTTCATGGACGTGGTTGTGAGAAGAAAAATGAAACAGTACGCTGGGATGGGGTGGAGAATGCTGAAGGTTAACCAAGTGCTGTTTGCAGGTGTCATGACCATGGTGTCAGACAATAGAGAGAAAATCCACAGGTTGATAACAAAGCTTGGGGTACTGTATAAAAGTATTAAAGTGGAAAGAATGTAAACAAATATAAAGTCATGAGATGTAGTGGGGGATAGCAGTAGTTTAATCAGAATATAAATGGGGAGGAAGTGAAACAACATAGGTACCTGGGAATGGACTTGACCTCATGGAATCATGTGGCTGAAATAAGTCAGTTTGGAAAATGGAGTTAAGGACCTGGGCACTTTATAAGGGTGTAGAGTGAAAGCTCTGCCTGCAAGGGCGAAAATGGGTACTTGAAGTTTGTTAGATCTGACAGTGTTGTATGGCTGGAATATTTGGGCCTTAAGTGCAAAAGACAGAAAAACGATGGATGTGGTGGAAATGAAATACCTAAGGATGATATATGCTATTAGGAAGGTTGACTGTGTAAGAAATAACATTTTCAGAGAAAGCGTGAATGTATTGTGATTGAGAGAGCTGATCATGGTTTACTGAATGCTTTTGGCATAAAGAGAGCAAGGGTGAAGTGTCAGTAACAATGGAAGCAGCATCTGACGGTGAAAGGAGGCCTTCAGGTATCAGTCAGAACATTCACGAGGGTGAGAGGCATGTTTTGGATAGAAAGAATTGGATTGATGTTGTATATAGGGATGATGTACTGTTAATGGGCAGAACCAGAGCATATGAAGCAGTTAAGATGTATTATGGAGTTACCTGTGGAGCTTGAATATGGATCATAAACCCTGGTTTTGATGTGTTATACATGACAGCTAAAGACTGGATGTTTGCAAATGAGGTTGTTGTTCATCTGCTCCTGATGCTACCTTCCAAAGGTAGGAGAATAAACATATATAAAAAAATAGAAATATGTTGCGATTCAGATTATATATATTTTGCCAATATTTATGATCATCATCATCCCTCATAGTTAGTGCTACCTTTTTATCATATTTTCATCCAGGATTTAATAGACTGTAATTATGTGAAATGTTTGTAGAATTATAAGACACACAGAAGGCACTGTAAAAATTGTAGTGTTTCTTTAATTTGTCATAAATATTCTTTTTCTGCAAGTCTTTAAATTTTTATCCAAAGTAAACTAGCTATGTAAAGATGAATGGCAAATCTTTCACAGAGATGAATTCCAGTATCATATGTAGTTAAGAAAATGTGAGCTGGGTTAGTCATCATGGCAAATTTAACAACAGTGCTGACTGTCTGATGAGACTGATGAAGGCTGCATTTTTTAGGTTGTAAGTTGATAGATATTGGCAGACTTAACGTGGATTTATACATAATTTTCAGTCAAAGATGAATTAATCATTCTCTTGGTTAAGTCAGAACTCGTTATTTGTTTATTTGTTTTTGCTTAGAATTCAAGTTGCCTGTACAGGAAGAGATTGAAAGTGATGGAAAACTTTCTGATGCTATATTATTATTTGATGTAAGGTAGGTAGTGGTTAGTAGGCAGTCAACGACCAGGGAGGTACATTACCAGTACTACCCGCCTGGGTATCAGGGGTTAGCGACAGCTGAGTAGTGAGCCAGCATTTCAGTGGCTGTCAAGTTGCAGTCCTATGACCCAGGTAGCTGTCTTTTCTTTCTGTCTCACCCACACGTGGACCACTGGCATTCTGTCTACAAACATGCAATCTCTCTTTTACACATAACACTTGATAAGACTTAATCACACACCTGATTCTTTGTAACTCCGGATTTTCCTGTGGTGAGCACTATGTGTTAGCCCTTCCTTTTGGCAAAATACTAAAAGCAATAGACAGAAATGATAGGTAAGAACATTTAGGTAGAAACAGGTAGAATTAGTGGGTAGGAACATAAGGCAGGAGCTTCAGGTAGTAGTAGGCTGTAGGAACATTAGGTAACAGCCTCTGCAAACAATGCACTAGACTTGTCCTCTGCCAGTTGCCTGTTAAGGGTGAGGCACTAAAGGCTAAGAAACGGCACTAAAGTTCACTAGTTATTGAGACTCTACTGCCGTGGCCACCTCCCTTGAGAGAGTTCCAGAATGGAACAGGCGTCAGAAATATAGATAGACAGAGACTTCTGTGGTGATGCACACATTCTGTTTAGGGCAAATTATTGTTCCAAGTGCATGATTGTGTAGAATGATGTGCTGCAATGTGTTCGTGAGGTCATCTGCATGAGAGTATTTTCATACTTTGGTCCATGGAAGGTGATGGAACGTCACATAGGAGGGGATTAAAGAGGGTTATAGAAAGAACTGCTCCATAGGGAACTTGATTTTACAGCTCAAGGATTCTAAAGATGAAGCCTTTGCAAGTGTTTCTGGCTTGGCAGCCAGCAATGAAGCTGGTTAAACAATTTTTGTCATTGTTGTACAGGGTGGAGTCAAGTATCTTTTGAGTGAGGATGTGTCAGAAATGGTATGGAAGAAATGGTATGGAATGGTATATCATTTACCAAAATTACCACATACATAATTTCGTTTGTACTCTGCTAAAACAACATCAGGCTCACCATATAAACAGCATGAGCAAAGCTGGACATCATATCTGAAGTCTGACTGGGAAAGGTAGGCATAGTTGTAGCTGAAGGATTATTAAAGAGATCTGTGAATGCTTCTGCAGCTTCAGGAGAGGCAACTGACATGAGGTCAACTGCTACTGTGGGTAGAGTCGGAGGTGTCCAAATACCCTCAGCACAGCTGCTGTAGTCTTCTTCCTCTTCCTTTCCATCACCACCCTAAAAATCACATATACTATCAGTCAGAATTATCAATATCTTTTCTCTACTGAATTTCTTTAGCAAACTAAATGTAATTACACAAATAAATACACAAGGAATTCAAAAAATGTTTACCATAACTTGAAGGTCTGAAGTCACTTAAGCAATAATTTAAGTATGTATGTACACCCTGGGGATGGGAGGAAAGAATACTTCCCACATATTCCCTGCGTCTCGTAAAAGGTAACGAAAAGGGGAGGAAGCGGGGGGCTGGAAATCCTCCCCTCCAGTTTTTACTTTTCCAAAAAGAAGGAACAGAGAAGGGGGCCAAATGAGGGTTTTCCCCTCTAAGGCTCAGTCCTCCATTCTTAATGCTACCTCCTTAATTATGGGAAAAGATGAATATGCATGAAAAAAAAAAATGTATGCCCTTTAATGTTAAAGGTTCTTGTCAAGGATATGGACAGGCCTTAAGAGGTAAAGGAGGAAAATACTTTTGGAGGTGCGTGTGTGTTTAACAAAGAGCTAAACAGATACACAAACTACACAGACCCAAGGTCCAAGAGAAGTAGGAAAAAAATAAAAGGATCCCCTTAAGAGCAGTAGAAGAAAATGATAGCAAAGCAAAGTCTCTCTCTCCACCCCCACTCCCTCTGGCAACAAGCCAGATGGAAAACAGGTAGAAAAAAAAAAGACATGCAGGATTCATATGCCTGCAGGTAATTTCTAGAGGAAAGCCATAGGGTAGAATGAACATAAATATGTCATGCATTTCATTATCAACAACTTGCATCCTACAGCAGAAAGGTAAATACGTGGGTAGGTAATATCTTTAAATTTTCTTTTTATCTTTCTTTCATACTTGTTTGCAGTTTCCCATGTTAGTGAGGTAATGCCAGGAACAGATGAAGTAATGGCCTCATTCACTAACATACACTCTCTACCTGTCATGTATAATGCTCAAAAACCTGAGCACCTATCCACAACCAGGCCCTACAAACCTCTCTGTGATTTCCTATGACAACTTCATATAACTTGGTTCAACCCATGGACAGCAAGTCATCCCCCGTATACCACACTGCTCCAATTCACTATATCCCTTGCACCCTCCTGCATGTTCAGGCTCCAAGCCTTTAAAGAATCTTTCACTTCATCCTTCCACCTCCTCACCGGTTCCCCCCTTTTCCTTATTCCCTTCCCTAATAACATGTATATCCTCTTCATCACCTTTTTTCAATCATTCATTCATTCATTCTGTACGTCCAAAGCATTTCAGCACAACCTCTTCAGCTCTTATCACTATACCTCTTTCTTACTCTACTATTTGATCAAACCTCTGCCAATACACAATATTCTTAAACATGTAATTTCCAGCAGATTCATCTTATTCTTTTCATATCTGTCTACATGCCCAGTAATGACAAGACCACTATGCCATCAAACATACCCATCTCTGCCCTTAAAGATACAGACTTCTCTTACCACAAATTCCTCAATGTGCCCAAGACCTCTAATACCTCATCCACCCTATGGCTCACTACAGCTCCAATGGTTCCATCCGCTGCCATATCCACCCTCAAGTATCTAAACCAATGCAAGTCTCCAAGCTCTATCCAATCAAACAAGTCCATATACATTTTACATTAGATACGATTGATTCTTTACATTGTTTGTTTTCACATTGTTTCTGCTGCCTATGTTCATAAATGATTGCTCCATTATATCATTACAACACACATTTGTTGACTGCTGTTATTGTACTTATCTATTATACTTGATCGCTGGGGAAAGGGGAGAAAGAATACTTCCCACATATTCCCTGCGTGTCATAGAAGGCAACTAAAAGGGGTGGGAGCGGGGGGCTGGAAATCCTCCCATCCAATTTTTAACTTTTTGAATAGAAGGAACAGAGAAGGGGACCAAGTGAGGCTTTTCCATCTAAGGCTCAAACATATACTTCTTACAACTACACCTCTCTCTTATCCTTTGATTACTTCCTTGATCAAAGCACCTCACACCACATATTGCCCTCAAACATTTCACTACCAACGTGTGCACCCTCTTTTGCACATCATCTGTAGCCCATGTCTTGCATCCGTAAAATAGTGATGGCACTACTATACCATCAAACATATCCATTTTTGCCCTCCGAGATAAGCATCTCTTTTTTCACACTTTTCTCATTGCTCCAAAAACCTTTGTCCCCTCATCCATCAAACGACTCAATTCCATGGGTCCATTCACTGCCAGGTCTACTCCCAGGTATCTAAAAAACTTCACTTTCTCCAAATTTTCTTCACTGAAACTCACATCACATATAACCTGTCCCTCTTCCTTGCTAAATCTGATAACCTTGCTTTTATTCATATTTACTCACCATTTACTCCTATCCCACTCCCCTAGACTCAGACACCAACTCATGCAGGTTCTCACTGGAATCTGCTAACAATGCTGTGTCATCAGCAAACAACAATGAAACACTTCCCAAGCCCCCATCCGCAATGGATTCCATATTTGCCCTTTGGTTTTAACTCTCTCACCATCCTATTCATAGACAAATTAAACTGCCATGGTGACATCACACAACCCTGCCACAGACCAACCTTCACCTGGAACTACTCCCTCTTCTCTCTAACTACTCATACACATGCCTTACACTCTTGATAAAAACTTCTCACTGCTTCTAATTGGTTTCCTTCTAAGCTATATCATTGCTTTCTCCATACCTATAAATGTCAAATACTGATCAGTTGGCAAACAGACCCAATAGGCAAACAACATCAAATGGGTGATTAGCATGGGGTGAGAGACATTTACCTTAAAAGAAGGCAAGGGATGAAGAGGTTGTAATCCCTGGGGTCTCTGGAGATTCTCACAAGGCTAACTGGAGAACTAGCCCAGGAGAGAGAAGGTTGCAAACAAAAGGGCCTAACCAAGGCAACATCTTATTTTCAGATTCATGTCTTCCTTCTAAGCATGAAAGTTCATACCACAATCCTATATCTTACTCATATCATCTTCTAAATACATTCACTAATTCCAGGTGTAATAGCACAATTCTACTAACTAACTCTAATCAATAAAAGATCTGTCTTATAAATGCACTTATAATTCATTATATCATGACTAAGATAATCTGTACAACAGCTATATTTCTATTTCTTAAGCACAACTGTTGACAAAATTATTCACTGCAATTAAAACAAGTACCCTCACTGTAAAAGGTTACTTCTGCATCCCACAAGAAATGCTAATCCTTGGCTTATTTTTATCATCATAAACAACATAATGAATTATCATAAAACATAATACTTTGAAAATGGCAATCTTCATAAACAAATGAGTTTTTAGGATATATGAATTCTGTAGAAATAACAAACATTCTGACAGCACCTATCGAATATCAACAATCATAAAAATGAAACATTGCTGAAGACTCAAGGAGAAGCCTTGGTCTGGAATAAAGTTATAAATAAACAAATCAAATAAGAACAGTTGATAAGCACCATCACATTAGACTCACTGTAAATCTCTCTCTCTCTCTCCATATCCCATTTGAACTCTAAGATATTATTATCAGGTATGTAAAACCTGATATTTTCCAGCACAGAACAACAACAACTGGATCCTACCAAAATACTGTTTGTGAGTGCCTTACGCTATATAAAATCAAACATGTGAAACGGTATTATTGAACATGTATCTTCATCAGTGATATAAGCGGACTTTTATCCTCATAACTGTTGTAGCTGCATTTGCTTACATGCCTAGAGGACACCCAAGTCCACTGACACAAGCCTTAAAATACAACATATCCTTATCAACAAAATGTACAAAGAAAAGTTGAACTGCAGCTATGTAATTGTTCATATCACAGGCTGTGCACATCTACAGGGTCTTCTTTGCAATTTTTTGGGGGGTTACATTGAATAAACAAATCTGAGTGACAAAATATGACAAAAAAATGCTATATATTCATATCCTTTAGAACCCACATTTGATCTCAAGGTTTAGCTAGATTGGTAGAGTGTTCTTCATTTTTGTTTAAAGCTGGTTACTCATATACAAACCCTGACTTAAGCTAACTTTCTCACCTATAAGGATTCCACACTATGATAGCAGCAGATGCATTAAAAAAATTGTTAGTCTGGCTAGCTTTATGAGCCTACCAGAGGATTATTTCAATGCTACCAGTACACTAATATACACATTTAGGGGTTTCCAATAAGAATTCCTTCTTGATAGATGACTGTATCTAACCTTAGAGGAATAAGTGACCTAGAATATTTACAAAACAAGTAAGATTATTAAATATATCACCAAACTATTTCAAAAAATAAAGTTTGGGAGCACATACACAGGGTAAATGGTCCTTTACTTAAATGTGCCCCTTCCTTTCATAAGTATTTTCAGGTTGACTTGGTTGAAAAAAAAAAGCCTTTCTCATGTGCTCATAAGCATATAGCCAGTAGGGTATATATATACTTGATTAAATTTTCCTTGATAACAGAATATGCAACACCAAATTATACCTCTACATAATTATATGTGTGAAAATCTATATACAAATACTTGTTTTATTTTAAATGATGAAAAAATAATACATCTCATTACCTCAAGTCTTGTCAAAGAATATATAATTTTAGCATTTGTCAAAAGATATGTTACTCAAAATAACAAGAACAAAATTTCTGGGATCTAAAACTGAGATTTCTGGATCTTTTGCATTTTTCACAGTCCAATAATGTTTGTCACTTAAAGTGACTTACGACTGTTCTTTTTACGCTTCTTAATTTTGGGAGGTACTGGGTCAATGTCAGTAGATATAACTTGGGGTGGTTCACTTATGATCCAGTCAAGAGTTGGCTGGGATGTGGCAGGTTTCATAGGTTGTGATGTTATGGTTCCTGGTAAATCCGTTACACTACGGGCTGCTACTTTCTTCTTCACTTTCTTAGGCAAAAGCTTGAGACGTTCCCCAGCAGCCCCAGCTACCGCAGGTAATCGATCCATACTCTTTGACAGTGATTTTAATGTGTGTTTACTAGAACGCTTACTTGGAGAAGACAAGACCTTTGCCACTTTTTTTGATGAAGTGACAACTACAGGTGATTTTGGCTGAACATAAAGGTCACAAGAAGCTGCAGTGGTTATGATTCCAAGTGCAGGAGAACTGTGGCTAGCTTGGGGTTCACAAACAGATGATAATGGAGAACGTGGTGACAAAGGGCTTTGACTTGTAGAGTAGAATCCTTCCTGAGAAGGAGACAATGGGCTACATTTACGTTCATTTACTTCCAAACCTGGAAGACTGTAGTAGGAAGCATCTTTAAGAGATGGTTCTTCTGTACTTGTACTTGAACTAGGACAAATTTTCAGTTTTTTTGTACCAGAAGTCAGACCTTTACTTCTTTGTCTTCTAATTTTCTCAACTTTCTTTACTAATGTTGGACTCTCAGGTGTATCAGATATTGAAAGCTTCACATTCAAATTTGGAGTTAGACTTACTGAAGCAGTAAGGCTGTGCTTACTAGATGTCATTTTACTGCTAGCAATTTTAGCCTCCCCTCCACCTAAATGGCTGCTCTCACCCAACTCAGTGAATGTGAGAGAGCGAGATACACCTGCTTTCTTAGGAGAGGATGATTTTATTTTTGGTGCCTTTGGTTTACATCGTGGAGAAAGGCCACTAGATACAATTGGCTTCTTTGCATTGGCTGGTCTAGGTCGTGCAGTTCCTTCAGGACTTTCCTGTGGCTCTTGATTCTCAGCATCTACAGTAAGGCACCAAGAATGGCGACGTACACGCTGCCCACGACTACGAGGAAGTCTAGGAGAGGCTGGAGTGCTTGGTGGGCCTTGTCTATTAGGTCCTAACCTTGGGCCAATAGCACCACTCCTAGTACCACTGAGCCTCTCAACTGTCACTTTATTAGATGAGCGTGACGCCGGTGTGCGTGGAGTGTGTGGACCTGTGATATGAGTGCGAGGAGAGAGAGCTGAGGAGGTAAGAAAGTGATGCAGCCACATCCGCACGCCTGCCAAATTTCCATACTGTGACTGTGGTATCCGAGACCAGCCAGAACCACCACCCACCAGATCCAGCAGACTAACACCTAGTTGTCGACCACACTGAAATTAAATGATAATTATCAATTGGCGTAGAATGTACTACTTTATGACAGCTTACTATTGTTATAAAGAAAGATTTAAGTAACAGACTGGTAATGTAAAGAGTAACTGAAAAATTATATGACAAAAAAAAAAAAGAGGTGAGTGGAATATTTTGCTTGATTTTCTCCTAGATCAATTTTTCAAAGTTTGGACACTGAACACAACAATGATTTAGGAGGTGGATGGAAATAATAAGACTGCAAAATAAAGAACATGTAAAGTACCTGCTAAGTTCATTAAAATCTTACAGAACACTTTGGCACCATTTACCATCTTGGGATGGGACCTAATATACACTGTGAACAGAATATATAAAAAAAGAAAGCAGCTTTAGGCTTGTGAAAAGCATATATATTCTTAAGCTAAATCTCCACTTGCCCTCTGCCATGTAGTTCTCTTCAAACTGGCATATTAACCTGGGCAAAGTAGAAGTGACCTTATATGACTAAGTACATCAAAGTAGCATCTAATCAAGAAACATAATCATACTGAGTCCTGAAGGGCAAAGTAAAATACATCAAAACCATCCTATAATCACTTACCAAAGTCAACCTCCTACATCCCATTTATGATATCATTTTGGTAAAATTCTTTTGCCAGTTACCATGTCATCCAGTCTTGAATCACAAAGGTCATCAAAAGGGCTCCCAATCTTCATGGGAAAACGTAAGTTGGGTGATAGGTGAAGGCAAATGAGAATACTAAATCAAAAACATACTTTCCATAAGTTCTAAGCTGATTCTTTAACCTCGATGTCGCACTTACCCTAAACCATGGAGTGATAGCAAAGAAGGCTAAGGGGAAGGAGGATCTACTAAGTTGGACAATTTCTGAAGTCAGCAGCAACAGAACAAAAATATTCATCTCATTTATAAGAATGTCTATGAGACTCTTCTCTTGCTAATGTCTTAGTAATGCTTTATCCTTCAAAGGCAAAACATTTTAGTGATGAGATTAGTATCTGGGCAAACATCTACACCTATCCCTAAAGTACCAGGGAAAGTATTTATGCCTATCCTTAAGCATTTGGTCAAACACTGGCACAACACTTTTGGAACCTCCATAGACTCTGTTACCTAACGGTATTGCAAGAAGTATGAGAAGGAATAAGGTTTTGAAATTTGTAAAAGCTTCTGTCACAGAGGCAATGTCCCACAAGAATAAGAGATTCTCTAAGATTTTCTCTAAGAAAATCAGAGTTAAGACCTCCTTCTGGTGAAGTAACACTAGTTTCTTCACCCACCGCAATCCTCTTACCTAAGAAGAGCCACTTCGCTCATTTTAAATCCCCTTGCAGCTAAACCACCAGAGAGATGATGTGACTGACCTACTCCTAACAACTCTAGCTCAGAATTTGCAGTTTCCAAGCATCAATCTAAAACTATTCACAGTTGGTGAATATTTCTTTTGTCTTCTTTTTTGAAAATACAGAGGGTAGTAATTGGTAGGCAGTCACTAACCAGAGAAAGATATCACTGGTACTACCCACCTGGGCATCAGGAGGGTTAGAGATGGCTGTGTAGAGTGCCAGCACTTATATGGTTCTTAAGCTGCACTCCTTTGACCCTGGTAGCTGTCTTTTCTTTCTGCCTCACCTACATGTGGACCTTCTGTCCACAAACATGTAATCTCTCCTTGTCACACATAACACCTAACAACAACACTTAATTCACACAACTCATTTTCTGTAACTAGATTTTCCTGAGGTTAGTGTTTGTGCTAGCCCTACCTTTTGGCTAAATGTTAGGAGCAATGGATATAAATTGTAGGTAGGAACATCAGGCTGGAGCATTAGGTAGAAATATCAGGTAGAAGTAGTAAGTAGGAACATCTGGAAAGAGCAATAGGTAGAAGTAGCAGGTCAGAACTTTGAGCAGGAACATTAGATAGACACATTAAGTAGTAGTATTCAGTAGGAACATTAGGTAGGAACCTTTGGAAACTGTTAGAGTTGCCCTCTGCCAGTGGCTGGTCAAGGGTGAGGCACTAAAGGTTAAAGCCATGTCCAAACTATTGGGCAGTTCCTGGCAGGCTGTGCCCTCACTGGGCAAAGTCTGTCGGGCATGCCTGTATTGTTGACCACACTGTTGAGGTGGGTGGGCACTCAAGTTGTACAGCAGCCAGTAGCTGGTCAGCAGGCCACAATTGCAGTATCACCATGCAAAGCAAAGTTGAAAGGAAAAAATAGCACATGGACGGAGGGCTTAGACATGGCGACAGCTAGGTTCACTCGTGGTGAGACTGAGAGACTGACAGCCAGGGCTCCAATTTAACTTTTTATGGCTGGCAGCAATGTTGCTCCAGACCCAGCGTCAAACCACCAGGCAGTGTCTGGTGATTTCGATCAACCATGGGCAAGGGTAATCCATTGATTTGCCCATCAAAGTTGCCACAAAGTGTCCGATGACACAATAATTGTGCCTGCCGGGCACTGCCCGACAGTGTGAACGCTCTTTTAGAAGCATCACTGGAGTTCACAAGTTGTGGAGACTCTTTTGCTATTGCCAACCCCATGAGGGAGTTCTTGGTGGGAATGGACATCAAAGATATAGATTAGATAGATATATAGAACAGTTGGTATGGAATTCAGGAAAAAAAATGTGGGACAAAATTTCAGACAAAAAAGTTTTTCAATATCAAAAACCTACATTTCTCTCCTCTGCAGCCTTTCCCATGAGCATGCGAAGAAACCCACATGAAGGAGGATGGTACAGAGAGAAAGTTTTCAAATAAAAAGATTAAACCCAAAGTCAGAAATAATAACCAATGGTAAATTGGGAGCATATTGTGAGATATAATTTGAAAAACAGATGGATATGTATGTGGCATTTAGAGATCTGGAGAAGGCATATGATAGGGTTGATAGAGAAACTTTGTGGAAGGTGTTAAGAATACGCAGTGTGGGAGGAAAGCTAACTGAAGCAGTGAGAAGCTTTTATCAAGGGTGTAAAGCTTGTGTATGAGTAGGAAGAGAGGAGACTGAATGGTTCAAAGTGAAGGTTGGTCTGTGGTAGAGGTGTGTGATGTCACCATGGTTGTTCAATTTGTTTATGGATGGGGTGGTGAGGAAGCTAATTGTGAGAGTCATGGAAAGAGTGACAAGTATGCAGTCTGTGGGGGATGAGAGGGTCTGGGAAGTGAGTTAGTTTGTTCCTTGCTGATGAGACAGCATTGGTGGCAGATTTGAGTGAGAAACTGCAGAAGTTGGTGACTAAGTGTGGAAGTGTGTGTAAATGGAGAAGGTTGAAAGGAATATGAACAAAAGCAAGGTTATTGGGTTTAGCAGGGTTGAGAGACAGAGAAGTTAGGGTGTGAGTCTGAATGGAGAAAAATTTGAGGAAGAGAAGCATTTTAGATATCCAAGAGTGGACATGGCAGTGAATGGAACTATGGAAGCAGAAGTGAGTCACAGGATGGGGCAGGGGGAGAAGGTTCTGGGAGCGCTGAAGAATGTGTGGAGAGAACATTACCTGGGAGGAAAAAAATGGGTATGTTTGAAGGAACAGTAGTCCCAACAATATCATGTGGATGAGAGGCATGGGCTATAGATAAGGCTGTGCGGAGGAGGGTGAATGCGCTGGAAATGAAATGTTTGAGGAGAATATGTGGTGTGAGATGGTTCAATCAAGTAAGCAATGAAAGTGAAAAAAAAATGAGGGGTAATAAAAAGAGAGTGACTGAGAAAGCAGGAGAGGGTGTGTTGAAACAGTTTGGACATATGGAAAGAATGAGTGAGGAAAGGTTGACAAAGAGGATATATGTGTCAGAAGTGGGGAGAACAATGAAAAAATGGAGACAAAATTGGAGATGGAAGGTTGGGGTGAAAAAGATTTTGAAAAATCAGGGCCTAAACATGCAGGAAGGTGAAAGGCGTGCACAGCATAGAGTGAGTTGGAATGATCTGATATACTGGGGTCAACGTGCTGTCAATGGACTGAACCAGGGTATGTGAAGTCTCTGGGTTAAAAAATAGAAAGGTCTGTGGAGCCTGGTTGTGGATAGGGAGCTGTGCTTTGGGTGCATTACACATGATGGCTAAAGAATGGATGTGAGCAGATGTGGCCTTATTTCGTCTGTTCCTGGTGCTGCTTCGCTAATGTGGAAAATGATAATCACATATGAAAAATATGTATGTATTCAGCGTTATAAATGGAAATGGTGAAGAGCTTGTGGAGTTATGTGCTGAAAAAAAAAACTGGTGATTGGGATTACTTGGCTTATAAAGAGGGATATACACATGTATACTTATGTGAATGGGAGAAACGGTCAATGGGCATTATAAGATTATACACCAACTGATAGGCATGTAAAAGAGAAACTCTTGGATGTAACTGTGTTGATAGGGGCAGCTGGTGGGATGTCTGATCATTATATTGAGGAGGCAAGAGTGAAGATATGTAGAGGCTTTCAAAAAAGAGGAAACAATGTTGGGGAGAAGAGAGTGGTGAGAGTAAGTGAGCTTGGAAAGGAGGCTTGTGTGAAGAAATAGCAGGAGAGATTAGGTGTAGAATGACAGAAGGTGAGAGCAAATGAAGTGATGGGAGTGAGTGAGGAATGGGATGTATTTAGGGAAGCAGTGATGGCATGTGCAGGAGATGCATGTTGCATGAGAAAGGTGGGAAGGGGCAGATTAAGAAGGGTAGTGAGTGGTGGGATGAAGCTGTAAAGTTGTTATTGAAAGAGGAAAGAGAGGCATTTGGATGATACTTACAGAGAAGGAGAGCAAGTGATTGGGAGATGTATAAGAGAAGCAGCAGGAGGTCAAGAGGAAGGTGCAAAGGTTGAAAAAGAGGGCAAATGAGAGTTGAGGTGAGAGAGTATCATTAAACTTTAGGGAGAATAAAAAGATGTTTTGGAA
>JAUUDW010197564.1:4315-14440 GCA_032361385.1 Panulirus guttatus | reverse complement strand
TTCTTCTGTATTCATTCTGTAATCAAGACTCTGTCGAAACATTAAATCAGTATAGTGTTTCCCATCCAATCTGTGTTTCTCTTACCCCACCACATCACCAGATTGTCATGGAATATTCATATACTCGCTGTTTCAGTCTCAGTCTGCCTTAAGCTATCATGCAGTCATGTTGTATACAAAGAATTGTGACTTTATTTATTAAATAATTTTGAAATCATTACAACTCAAAATAACATCAAGTGATAGAGAAGTTAAAAGACAGCATGTGAAGTCTATTGTACATTGTATCAAAAATTGGTTACAACTGATTTAATGGACTTTTGGCACTGACGGACACCCTCTTCCCCCCTATTAGTCTGTTATCTCGAGGGATTATTGTACTGTAACCAAAAACTATTCCCCACAGCTAACCTTACAGACTACTCCATGGTTTACCTTGACCACTTCATATGCCCTGGTTCAGCCCACTAAAAACATATTGCTTTATATTTCCCTTCTTGATTCAGTTCATTACACTCCAAGCATGCTTCTTAACCTCCTAAATGCTCAGTCCTCAGTATCCTGAAGCCTTCTTTACTCCATCTTTCCATCATTACCTCATTTTTGCCATCCCATTTGCTTCCTATACTTCTAACACGTAAAACCTCTTAGCCAGTCTTCCTTCATCCTCTTTTTATGTCCAGACTATTTCAGCAAGTCTTGGTCAGCTCTCAATCCCTTTGCACTTAATACCCTGTCATTCCTTACAGTTCAATCTGCCTCACACCACATGCCCTCAAGCATTTCATTTCCAACATGACCCCCTCTCTCTTTTCTTTTGCATTCAACCCCAAGGCACACATCTATACAACACTATGGGGAGTACTACATACCTCCAAACATATCTATCTTGCCCTACCATACATTACACCTTTCCTTTCATATGCTCCATAATGCACCCAGGACTGTAACCCTCTCTTCCACACTATGACTTACTTAAGCTCCCATAGTTTCATCTGACACCATGTACCATAAGCAATCCACTTCCTTTCGGGCTTACCCATTCAAACTTACACTGAAATGTGTAACTTACACTGAAATCATCCTGTTTTATCCCTCTGCTGCAACTCATTACCTTATCTTTGTTCACATTTAATCTTAGCTTTGTCCTTTCACATGATCTCCCATGTATCTAAAACACCACATCTTCCAGTTTTTCTCCACTCAAACTTAAACTCAAACCAACCTGTCCCCAATACTCCCCCCTTGCTAAATCTCATAACCTCTCACCAGATCTTGGAGTTTCTCTAATGAATATGCTACCATAGCCACGTCATCTGCAAAGGCCAAGTGATTCATCTCTCATGCCACCAAATCTTTAGCATACTGTCAACCCTCCCCTTTGCCCAGGGACTCTTGCATTAACCTCCATCATAATTGTGACCATCAAAAGATTAAACCACTATGAATGATCACATAACACATCCTTGATGCAAACCCATCTTACCAGGAACCACTAATCCTTTTCCCTTCCTAATAAGAAATATATCTTACTTTCCCTGTGAAAACTTCTTGCTGCATTCAGTAACTTTATATTTTCCCATGTATCTGCAGCACCTATCACAAGGTCTCTGTCAGCCCAACATAATCTTTCTCCAGATCCATAAATGCCATACAATTCATAATTCACTCTTTCTCCAAGTACTTTTCACAATTTTTTCAAAGCAAACATACAGTCTTTACTAAAACCACATTACTCCAACCCAATCAGATGTTTTGTGCATGCCACAATCCCCTTAATCATCATTCTCTCATATACAACTTACCAGGCATGGTCAAGAGTTATACTTAGGTAATTTGAGCAGTCACTTTTGTCTTCCTTAACTTTATATAACGACACTATACATGTACTCTGCCAGATCTTAGTTACCTCAACATGGGTCATAAAATATCAAGTAACCTTTTTCTTTCTTGAGAAACTTAGCTGCTATCCTAACCACCCATGCAACTTTCTTACAATTCATCTTACGCAATTTCTTTTCTCTCACTATGCATGCTATCTTGCTGTTACCCCCAGCTTGCTTTCTTGTAATCCTCACTCTATTCACCTTTCATGTCCGAGGGGAACTATACAGAGAAATGAGAAAAGATACAATTACCAAATATTATGGCTCTTACCTTTATGATGTGTGCTTTCCCGTAATTTCATTGTCTCAGCAAATACAGGGGGAGAAACTCCGGTCCGGGAATCAAGCCTTACAGTAAGATCTGCCAGAGAAGCTACAAGGTGGGAAAGTGAAGAGTCAGGTCCAGCATCCTCTGATATACGGAGTGAGAACATTGTGGCAGCCAGCCCAGATCCATAGGAAAACATGGCCACTTTCTTGCCCACTAGATTCCTAGCTGAGTTGCTGTGTAAAGGAAGGCCATGGTTATCATCTAGACATAACTAATTTCCTTATCTATTTTTCTTATATAAACATGATATCATTAGTCATCCAAAATGTTCATACCTTGAAGAGCTGAAAAAGATTACATGAAATATTTGCAGAAAAACCTTACATGTTTGGCTGTCACAAAAGTGTAGCAACTGCTGTTTGCCTGCACCAAAATATATATTCATATGGAGAGAACTCCTGAGCAATATAGGGGTGAGTACATCCATTATCACACCATAGGCATCAGGGTTCATTTCATAATCAGGGAAAACTTCTATATTTAACAAAACATTACAGTGCAATGGCAGTGCTCCCAACGCAAGAGATGAGGGTTTCATTCGACAACATGGCAAATATTCATCAGTCTTGTCTTCACGAAGACAATCAGTCTTCCATGTCAAAAACCTGAAACTGAGGTAACTTCTCTAATTAGGATAATGTCACTATATGAGGATATATCATTAAAGATACATTATATGAAAAGAAAAGCTGCAATGACTCCACAGGGATCTGTTTTCTTCTTCTGGTAGATAATCAGTTGAAACAAAAGCCATACAATAAATTTCCAGCTTTAGCTGGACTTAACACACAGGCAAGTGAATGCTTCAGGCAAGAAATGACAGAATATGCCCTGCCAGTACCAGCACATATGCTCTTTCATTAGAAAGGCATACTTACATCTCTCATTTTCAGCTGCTTGTTTAAACATGAAAAACCCCTAAGCTGATAGTCCTAAGGGATTATCTCAAAATATTAGGGCCCCAGCATCTTTCTGGATAACAGTTAAACCTTGACATCAGATGTCTACACATCAGAGT
Organism: Panulirus guttatus; assembly: GCA_032361385.1. Lineage (NCBI taxonomy): Eukaryota > Metazoa > Arthropoda > Malacostraca > Decapoda > Palinuridae > Panulirus > Panulirus guttatus. The sequence continues at coordinate 11,205 of JAUUDW010197564.1, read as the reverse complement.
ATATAGCCTAAACATGGAAGGCTAAGTGTGGGGTAAAGGTTAAAGGTAAAGGTACAACTGGGAAATGTGGTGCACTCAGGACTTCAAGTACAGCTGTGCCAGAATCAACTTAGATTCTATTATCAGTCATCCTAAAAACTGCCTCTACAATCTCAAAATGATGATGAATGAATTAGTCACTCCCAGTTTTCTCCTAAGAATCTTTCCTTTTACATAACTTAAATATGAAGCAAGTGTTTGGAAATTACACAGAAGATGGAAAAATTTCCAGAAAGTATAAAAATTTTGCTACAAGATTCTTTAGGTCCTCAATACTCTACACAAAAGTGGGTACTTTATCAGTTGAGGATATACTTGAGGGGCATAGGGTATTCAGAGATGTGAATGGAATGGTGAACAGTATGTGGAGTTTTGTGATGAAAAAGGACTGGTGATTTGGAATACCTGGTTTAAAAAGAGACGCATGAGTCAGTATACATGGAGTAGGAAAGATGGCAGGTGAGCCTTCTTAGATTACGTACTAACAGATAGGTATACAAAATGGAGATTCTAGGATGTGAATTTGCTAAGTAGAGCAGCTGGTGAGATGTTAGATCTTTAACTAGCGGTTGAAAGGGTGAAGATTTATAGGGGCCATCAGAAAAGAGGAAATGATGTGGATGAAAAGAGGGTAGTGAGAGTAGGTGAGCTTGGACTAAGGGCTAGTGAGAAGAAATATCAGGAGAGACTGAGTGCAGAATGGCAAAAGGTGAGAGTAAATGAAGCTAGGGGAGTAGGTGAGGAATGGCAGGTGTTTGAGGAAACAGTGTTGGCATGTGTGAGAAAATTGTGTGGTATGCAGAAAATGGGAGGTAGGCATGTGAAAACTGAAAGTGAGTGGTGGGATGACAAAGTTAAGTTGCTAGTGAAAGTGAAAAGAGAGATGTATATGTGTTACTTACATGGGGGGAGTGCAAGTAATTGGGAGATGTACAAGACAAAGCAGAAGATAAGAAGGATGGTGTACAAGTTGAAAAAGAAAGTGTATAAGACTTGAGGATAGCGAGAATCAACAAATTTCCAGGAAAATAAGAAAATGTTTTGAAAGGAGGTTAATAGTAAGACCAACTGGGAACATCAGTGAATGGTGCAAATAGTTATTGGTAACAAGCAGAGGAGAGGAGACGGAGCGAGTACTCTGAAGGACTGTTGTATGTGTTTGATGACAGGGGGACCAGTTATGCAAAGTGAGCGTCATTACAAACGATATGGTGAAAAGAGGTGTTGAAAGCCTTGTATGTGATAAAATGTAGCAAGGTGGTTGGAGTGGACACTTTTGCAGTGCATTCAACACAGAAGCTCCATCCTTGACATAAAAGGTCTTCTAGTATGGTAATCAATATCTGTAATGCTGGAGAGATGGATGGTGTCTAAAACACAGATGAGAAAGTATAACTTGTATATGTCTGGTGAGTAGAAGTTTAGATGGGTGTATGTCTGGTAAAGTGGAGTTCAAGACTGTGTTGGGAAGGTAGCTGTTTAGTGTCTGCTGTCATTACAGTATGAATATGCTTAGTCAATGCTGTGCTTGTTGGGAAAGGGAGGATTTCCGAGTATTAGTTGTTATAGCGTGAGGTAGAGGTGAGTTCTTCATTTCTACTTGGGTGAAAGAGCCATGTACTGTTGCAAAATATTGGGTGCCAAATAAGCTGAGGTGAGATTGTATTTGAAAAGTTTTCTTTTACTGTGCAGTTGTTGAATGTTTGTGATTGCTATGAGAAAAACTTTTCTAATATTTTATTCACCATTTCCTGCACAATTGCGTATTGCCAAAACACACGAAAAACAGCCTCATCTGCTCATATCCACCTAGCTCCGGTATAATGCATGCATAATGCACTAAAAGCCACCCTATCCACAGAGAAGCCCTATAAACCTTTCTGTGGTTCTCCTTACCCACTTCATTTGCCCTGGTTCAGCACACTGATAGCACATAGCCCCTTGTAAACTACACCACTCAAATGCTTCTGCATGTTCAGGCCCTGAGCCCTCTAAACGTATTTCACTCCATCCTTCCATCTCATCTTCAGTTTCCTCTTTTTCCTTGTTCCCTCAACTCCCATCAAGTATATCCTCTTAGCCTCTCCTCACTCATCCTTTCCATATGTGAAAACCATTTCAGCACAGCCTATTCAGCTCTCTAATACATGCTCTTCTTACTTCCATATTTCTCTCTTACTCTATCATCTCTTATTCAGTCAACCCTCCTCACACACACCAAATGATGTCTTCAAACATATCATTTCCAGCATATCCACCCTCTTCTGCCCCTTTTCATCAAGGACCCATACCTTGCATCCACACACCACTATCATGACTACTACAGCGTCAAATAGACCCATAATAGCCTTTTAAGACAGTGTTCTTTCTTTCTATAACTCATTTTGCCCAGGAACTTAATGCTCAATCACCCAACATATGGCTTACTTCAGTTTCAATGGTCATCCACTGCCATATCCACTTTCAGGTACCTAAAAGCACTGTGCTTCTCCAGGTTCTCTTCATTCAAACTCACACTAAAACCTACCTGTCTCCTCCCTGTACTCCAACCTACCTGTTTCCCCCCATGCTAAACTTAATAACCTTACTTTTATTCACATTAACTCTTAACTTTCTCCTTTATCAACACTCCCAAACTCACACCCAAACTTTTGCAGTTACTCACTTGAACCTCCCATCATAGCCATGTTATCAGCAACCAATAAGTACCCAGGGCACCCCAAACCCCAATAGAAATGATCAGTAAGTGTTTAGTGCCTTTGGTGTGAAAGTTAAATCTTGGGCATGAGGGATATTATGTAATGCTGAATCGGTGCTTATAATATAGAAGAGATGGGTGGTGTCCAAAATACAGATGAGAAAGGGTTAGTGGTGTCTAGAATGCAGATGAGAAAGCATATGTCATAAATGTTTGGGAGTGTAGTTTCAGATGGGAGTATATTTACTGGGATGGTGCTTAAGACTGGACTACGAGGACAGTTGTTTAGTTCTTGTTGGGTCATTTAAGTGTTTATGTGTTGAGTCAGGGTCAAGCCTTTGGGGGAGAGGGGAATGTCTGAGTAAATGATGTTGAAGTGTGAAGCAATGGCATACTTTTCATTCCTATTTAAGGGTAGGTGTTTGGTTTGGGAGTGGTTTGTTTCTGGGGGGGGGGGGTTCCTACTGTTTCAAAAAAACAATGGCTAGGCATAATTAATCAAAATCTTATTGGAAATATTTTTGCTTCACTGAGCAGGTGATGAATGTCTGTGGTAGCTAGGACACTGTTGATTGTTATGAGTGCTCTGTGTTGCACTTTTTTTCTTATCTGCTTTTGACATTGTACTCTTTGTCTTGTCTGCTTTCAGCAGATTGGATGGCCAGAGAGGTACACAGTAGTTTAGGGTGGAATGGAATAAACTGTTTGCAGAAGATACTATGGGATTCTATATCACTCCGAAACTGGTGTCATTAAGCATTCTGAGGACATTTTGTTTCTCTATGGCCTTTTTAATGATGTTTGCAGTATGGAAAGTGAATGTCATGTGTGAATCATGAATTGTACCTACTTTTGTTAGAGTTCTGTTGCTCGGGAGTGGATGCCCATTTACAATAAGGGGAAAAGGTGAGGGATGAAGATATGTACACATCACAGCTAAATCTACATGGCTTCGAGCTTATCCCTCTACTTTACGGGTTTCGGTGACAAAATTGTACAATTAGAGAGTGGTGCCCCTTAAACCCTTGAAAGTACAGAATTCAAGATTGTGATACTCTAAACTATATATGTAGAAGCAAGAAGGTTACAACCTCAGTTTCAGATTCTTACCTTGCAAGAAATGAAGCCAACCCTCCATACACAGACGGAGTGTACATGTTTCCAACTTGTGTTGCAAGAAGTAATGATGGCTTAGTTTTGGCTTGGAATAAAGCCTGACTGTAATCCATGAAGGCCTTCTCAACATCCTTGTCGAAGTAAGTATCTTCAAGCTTCTTTTCCCTGATATAATGAAAATATATGTTATTGGAGGACTTATTAAGTTACCAGTAATAATATATTCTCCAAAATCAATGAATTATCAGAGCTACTAAATATCACCAAAGTGAGGGTATTCTCTGAACCTGCTTACCAACAGATATGTGTTCCCCATTCTCCCTATATTTCATTAAAAAGGTGGAAATCTACTACAGCATCTCTGACTTCATTCCCATTTAGATGGGGTAGATTAACTGCATCAAAAACTGATGTATCCAACAAACTGCAGTATGAAGGTCCTCTCTTATGCAGACAACCTTACAATCACATTAAATCCTAACTCCAGAGTAACAACAAAAAACATGCAACATTATATTACACAGTTGGAGCATTGACTCACCCAGAATAGGCTGTCTGTATGTCCAAAGAAGTCTTCAGTTACTCTTAATTTCACACACATGAATCCAACCTGCATCCTCCAGTCTTCCCCCAAGACTTATGAACCCAGCTTGTTTCTTGTTTCTAACTTAAATTTTAATAACCTGCTTTTGTTTCTGGGTATTCTGAGAAGCACCTCTTCCATAACTACCATTTATCACATCTTTTCTTCAGTTTGAGACTTCCACACCAACTTCGATTTAGGGATGTTTTCATTTCCCTTGTTCACTGGCTAAATCCTGTTTTACAAAGAAAACTAAGTTTTATACTCATTTCTTTCCACAAAGGAGGACACTGAGTAAGTCTTCCATTCTTTCTCTCTGTCCCTCCTTCCCTTTCTCAATTCACTTCACTTCCTTCAGTGTGATTTGGTATTTTTCACGAGTTAAGGTAATTTGCATGGCTAGATCATCCCTGGATTCATGCACGGCAATACAGGGACAATAGCGAATGGTGGGTCATACCAGGTACTACTGCCTTTTGGGGCAGATGATGGCTAAACCACACCCAATTATTCGGATTATTTTTAAAGTATTATCATAAAGGAAGTAGGGCTCTCTCATTTTCCATACTCCATGGCCTCCTTTGTACAATGTAATTGCTTTCATTAGCTCACAACTCATTACTTTTATAAAACATTCCAAAACTGCCTCATCTGAACATCTGTCTCTTCACCCACCGCTTACTCTGATCAACAAATTATGAAAAATTTGTGATGATATTAATTACTTTGTGGGTGAGCAGATGCAAGTCTTTGGCCCTAAACAGAAAAGAAAGAAAGGTGCACATGTTGGAAATTGAATGCTTAAGGACAACTTTCTTTTTTCATACTTGATAGATGTTTCCTACATTAGCAAGATAGTGCCAGGAACAGATGAACAGTGCTCGCACCTGCTCACATCCATTCTATAGCTGGCATGTGTAATGCACCAAAACCACAAATCCCTATCGACAGCTAAGCTTCACAGACCTTTCCATGGTTTATCCTGGACATTATACTTCCCCTTGTTCAGTCCACTGACAGCATGTTGACCCCAGTATACCACATCATTCCACTTCACTCTAACCTGTGCACATCTTTTACCTTCCTGCATGATCAGGCCCCAGTTGCTCAAAATCTTTTTCAATCTATCCTTCCATCTCCAATTTGGTCACCCTGTTCTCCTTATTCCCTCCACTTTTGACTCAAATATCCTCTTTGTCAACCTTTTCTCACTCATTCTCTCTATATGTTCAAACCATCTCAGCACATCCTCTTCAGCTCTCTCAACCAGACTCTTTTTATTACTAAACCTCTCTCATACCCTTTCATTGATTACTTGATCAAACGACTTCACACCACATATTGTTTGCAAACATTTCATTGCCAACACACCTACCCTTCTACACTACGACTTACATATAGCCCATGACTTGCACCCATATAATACTGATGGGACTTCAAACATACCCATTTTTGCCCCCCCAGATAACAATTTCTCCTTCCACACATTCTTCAGTGCTCCTAGAACCTTCACCGCCTTACATATCCTAGGCCTCACTTTCATGGTTCCATTTGATACCATGTCCATTGTCAGGTATCTAAAACAATTCATTTCCTCCAATTTTTTCTCCAGTCAAACTCACACCTCCAGTAACCTGTCCTTTAACTCTTCTAAACCTGAAACCTTACTCTTATTCACATCTACTCTCAACTTCCTCCTTTCACACAACCTTCCAAACTCAGTCACCACCTTCTGCAGTTTCACACTTGAATCTGCCATCAGTGCTGTATCATCAGAAAACAACAACTGACTCACTTCCCCGACTTCTCATCCCCAACAGACTGTATACTCACCCCACTCTCCAAGACTTGAATTTAACTCCCTCACCAACCCATCCATAAACCAACAGAACAACAATGGTGACATCACACACCCCTGCCACAGAATAACCTTCACTTGGAACCATTCACTCTCCTCTTCTTATTCATGAAGATGCCTTAAACCCTTGATTAAACTTTGCACTACTTCTAGCAGCTTTCCTCCCACACTGTATATTCTTAAGTCCTTTCACAAGGCATCTCATTCAACCTTATCATATCCTTTACCCAGATCCATAACTGCCTCATGCAAATCAATCCATTTCTGTAAGTATGTCTCGCATACACTCTTCAGTGCAAACACCTGATCCACATATCCTCAACTACTTCTGAATCCACACTGTTCCTTCCAGTCTGATGCTCTGTACCTTCCTTCACTCTCTCATTCACTACCCTTCCATACAACTTACCAGGTATACTCAACAACCTTATATCAATGTAGTTTGAACACTCACCTTTATCCCCTTTGCCTTTATACAATGGCACTATACATGCCTTCCTCCAATCCTCAGGCATCTTCCCACGATCTATACATACAATGAAAATCCTAACTAGTCACTCAACAACATAGTCAGCCCCCTTCTTAATAAATTCAAC
>JAUUDW010197456.1:0-14444 GCA_032361385.1 Panulirus guttatus | reverse complement strand
ACACGCCCGCGCTCACACACACACACACACACACACACACACACACACACACACACACACACACACACACACACAAAAGCCCTTCTTGCGTGCGCATTTCCTTTCTAGTGCAGAGTTTTATCCTCCACTCATACAGTCTTCTTTACACATACAACTGCACTGCATTAGAATACCTTTACCTTGAACACACACCTCCGTCCTGCAGATACCCAGCTCTTCACACATTCTCCCTTGCTGCAGAGACAACCATCCTCTTCACACAGGACCTCTCCTAGCACACACAGCTGTCTCCAACACACATATCTCCCTCCTGTCTACACAACCACCTGCAAAGGAAGCAGTCCTCTTTAATACAAATAGCATTTTCCTGCTCCCACAGGCTACATATTCAACACACAGCCCTCTCCAACACACAGTTATTCTGCATAACGGTTACTCAATTTCACATATACCAGTTTCTTATACATACAGCCTTCCCTTGCAGGGCAAAGCCCTCTCCTGCACTTGCTGCTCTCTCCAGCACACACAACCCTCCTCGTCATACATATCACTCTCATGCTCATACAACTCTCTGCTATGGATAAAGTCCTCTTCAACATACGTAGCTAAGTATTTCCTGCATACGCGTCTCTTTCTTACACACACAGCCTTTTCATTTGCCATTTACTCTCTTTAACGCATACGTTGCTCCTTCTGACACACGCAGCCTTCGCCTGCACGCAAAGCCCTCTCCTGCACCTGCTGCTCTCTCCAGCGCACACACGCGGTCCCTTCCTGGACACACAGCACACCCTTAACGTGCCCAAGACTCTATATTTCATGACCCGGCGTCAGGACGGGCCACATAATGTATTGATCTGAGGATTGCGTTTCGCAAAGTGTTTGTCTAGTGGCAGCTGCCGAGGTGAGTTATAGACCCCACAAGACTCGTATGTGGCAAGCAGACTGCAAAAATATAGTCAGGATAAAGTGATATTGTGGTAATTCTGGAGTTTTGTAGGACGTCCATTATGTCTGATGGCCTTATGAGTCTCCTCTCTGTACTTCAGCCTGGAGTCGACCCACAGGCTCTTGAAATAGACTGAAGGCATTGTGGCATAAAGCACTGCTGGACGCACAACGCAAAGTTCACTAAGCTGTTGAACAGGTAAAACTCACAATCGTATTGCCCGAACTTCTCGTTAGCATCATCAGTGCCTTTGTCATTTAGCATGATTAATAAAAAGAAAGGAGGTAGTACTTCCTTACCATTATCAGGTTCACTTTATGGCTTGGGATAATTACGTCCAACCGTTCCCTGGGGTAATTAGCCTACTAATGGTTCAGGGTCTTTTCCGGGAGCTGATATTTTCACCGTCCTGAGCGGGGCGCCAAAATTGCACTCTGTCACACACTTCGTGTTGTCATAATACAACTTTGTGACATCATAACTAAAGGAAAATAAAACTTCTTAAAGTTCATCTCCGTGTAAAGGTTCGAAGTGCCTCAGATTGTGTACCCACATCGAAATAATTAACATAACTGACGACTGGTGACTGGGAATACCTAGTTTAAAAAAAGGGACATACTCAAGTATACGTATGCGAGTAGGAGATATGGTCAGCGGGCATTATTGGATTACATAATGATCGATAGGCGTGCAGCAGAGAGACTTTTGGATGTATATGGTTTGAGAGGGGCAGCTGGTGAGAATGTCTGATCACTATCTTGTGGAGGCGAGAGTGAAAATTTGTAGAAAGAACAATGTCGGTGACAAGAAGGTGGTGAGAGCAAATGGGTTTGGAAAAGAGATTTGTGTAAAGAAATACCAGAGGAGATTGAGTGTATAGTAGCAGATGGTGAAAGTAAATGAAGTGAGGGAAGTGGGTGAGGAATGGGAGTTATTCAGGGAAGCAGTGATGGCATGTGCGAAGGTCAAGTAAGAAGCGTGGCCACCCAAAGCAAGGTCAGGCCATGGATTAGCCTGTAAATTTGTACGTGTTAACAATTCTTTTGAGTATGGAAGAATCTACATTATTGATGATGCCTAGACTGATGTTAAGATTGCCTTGAAAACTTTGTTTAATAATGCTATATTAAATGATATTTTTGTCTACTTATGAATAATAAGATATATATATTTTTCTGAGAGCTGTTCCAGTCAATAGGGTGGCTGAAGTCTCTGTTCCTGCATACGAAAAGCTTGCTAAATATATTCTTACCCACATACCTAAAGCTCTCTATCTGTGTATGCGTATGTGCGTGGCCTTCGACATATCATCAAAGCTTAAGCATCTTAGATATGCGCCTTTTGAGTGATATACTTGTGTAATATTCTTCTTTCCACTCCAGTCTTCTCTCTCTCTTTTATTGGCATCAGGCAATAGTGTTTCCAGGTCGATAGTCATAAGCAACAGACGATTCTTTTTATCTGCAAAGTTATCCTGTTATTCACTTCCTTACAGCGTGCCTTCCTATATACTCACCTACCTTCGTGTCTACCTAACACCTATTAGCTTACGATCCAAGCTACCTTCCGCTAATGTACCTAGTACCAAATTACCTTCGTACCTACCTATTATGTATTTAACTTAATGCTACCACCCACTCATCTTTTCGCCTACCCTCATAATTTCCCGCCTACCTCTCAGCAGCCTACCTTCCACCTCACCCAATTCCCTACCTAACTGCCTTCCCACCTGCCTGGCCCGTAGTTTAGTGGATGGTAGTGGAGCGGGAACCCGGTGGCCGGCGGAGGGTGAAGTAATTGGATTGCTTGCATCACGCATATGGCATGCATTTGTATGCCTCCCGCGACCATTTCCCGCATCCACTCCACCCAGATTGACACGAGTCTATTGATTTTAAAGTTGAGTGAGAATTCAGCACTTCCCTGCCAGTTGCCTGGTTATGTTTAGTGCCCCGACCTCTCTGCCTTCCCACCTGACGACGCTCTGACGGAAGCTTCCTCTTTCTGGAGAAAAAGAAAAGAATCGGAAAAAGAAAATGTGGGGCTGTGTTTGAGGTGTTTCTTGTGGTGTGAATCCTTATCCCTCGTCCTCCTAGTGCTAAAGTCTTCAACTGGGAGGATTGATTACACAGACAGGAGTTATCATCCATGTCTCTCGCGTACTTATAACTCTCTAGTCTCCCGCTGCTTCGCTCGCGCGACTCGTACTCGATCCTACTTCTACCGACAGCACTTCTGGGATTATGATAGAACTTCCTACACGTTCGGGACTCAGATGTAATACTCACCGCCTCATCTACCTGTACTGGGCCTTATTAACGTAAGCATATAATGCTCCTCCACCACATATCAGGCCAGAATGAACCGTCAGCTTTATTCAGGTACTATTTCCAGTAACTACTTCGCTCCTCCCTTCTTCAGCCACCCCAGAGTTCCTGGCACCACACGTACCCTACGGCCCTGCACCTCTTCCCTCCCTCCATTAACTTCCTGCCTCAAGCTCTGGGTCCATCTCCCCTCCCTCGACCCAGGGCTACTATTGCCCTCAGGGGCCTACCGCCTCTCCAGCCGGAGCAACACACTCAGATGGTCCGCACCGTCTTCAATACGTTCCCTCTTGTATTTTCTTTATTTACTTTCATTAATGACGATGGCGTGTCCTAGCGAATTTATTTCATGGAGGAGACTGGCCTGGGGAGATTGTCCTGAAGGAGTTTGTCTCGGGGGAGCTTATGTCCTGGGGAGCTTATGTCCTTGATCTGTATGCGCCACCAGGATGGCCAAGTGCGAGGCATCTTCATTTGGTTTGATTCCTTCCTGTGGTCGGTCCCGCGCAGCGGGAACCTAATGGCAGCCATCTGGAGCTCAGGCAGCGGCTCCAGATCACCCTCTGGCTATCCACGGGTCAGGATGGGTGGGTGTAGCAGTATGACACACAGCCGTCACTGCCACACTACCAGGACTGGCGGAGGAGCCGGAATGACAGGCCATTAAACCTAACCTCTCCTGGCGGGATGGTTGTGTCACCTTGCAGTTCTGTGTTTCAGAAGCGTATGTAGTATCATACAGGGTCTTACCCAACTCTGATCTATAAAGAAAATCGACACCACGAAAAAATGTGGCATTATCCTTAAGTTTCACGATTTTTTCACGTTAACGTAACCCACGTTACTCTGAATGTTTTAATACTTACAGTTTAGATATCTCCTCACACCTTGCTTACGTATGATGTCTTAGGTCTGGATGCGAATGGAATTTCTTAGTTTTTCCTGATTTTTTTCTGTGTGGTAATACAGTAGTTCCAAATATGAGGAGGTTTATGACCTCTGGGAATACCTCAGTGACTGAAGTTATTGAGCGTAGTATATATACACACAGTTCTCTGGGTAAGGGGAAATATGGTGTGGCCGCAGCACCAACTCTCAGAACCGTGTTCTCGAAACGAACTTTCTGCACCAAATTCCTTAAATTCCCTCGTTTATTGCTCAAGTTCTACGAGCTTATGAAACTTTCTTATGACCTAGAGATTTTTATGTTTCTTTCACTGTATTCATACTCATATGCATTTCACGTTTACAAAGCATATCCAAGAATTGTCTCATGAAATCAAAATCAAGGCAATAATGCAGTAAATTACAAATTGATATTAATCTAACTGTATACGTAAACGAATGGTAAACTTGCTCAAGTTGCTGCCGACTGAGAGCACATCTAGTACACATCAATCGTGTTCCAATTACATTTCTAAGCATATCTATGTACTTTCATGGTCACCCTCCGGATACGAGGTAGCCAATTCTTTCTGGGAAGTGGTCTGTGATAATCATATTGTGTTGTGTACATAGTGTGATAAGGTGTCCTGGTGTGTATGTGTGGGTGTGTGTGTCCTGGAGTCGGGGGGCTCTTGGTGCATTACCGTGCAGTAGTCTGGCGTTCCCTGGGTACATGTTCTGCCAGCTCTTATGTATCAAGGAATGTGTCCTAAAATTCATTCTTCCTCTGTGGTACACGTCGTGTGGTTATGTGTCCGAAGATGCCTTCTTTCCACATTTACAGTCGGACGATACATTTTTCAAGGATGTATCCTCACTTCATGTGTCTTGGAATCAATTTTGATAATGCCTGTGTCACAGTGTGAGTCACGAGGTCATGTGTCCTTCTCATACTTGCCCTCTTGCCATGTGTCCTGGAGCTCCCGGAAGTATGTATCCTAGGCATGTGTGTGACGAATGTGTCTTGTTAACATATGCATTGGGAGTCTGTCATGGAGGCGTATGTCCTGGGGTGGTTGTATGTGTCCTTCACGCGTGTGTCTTTCGAGTAAAGTGATCTACTGGACTGAATCCTGCAAATGTCCTGGGGCTTTGTGTCCTGGAGTCCTGTGTCAGGAAGTTTTGTGTCCTGGAATTGTGCTCCTTAGAGTTATGTGCCCTAGAGTCTCATCTTGGATCTGTGTGTCCTGGAGTTGTATATCTGAGCGTTATGTGTCCTGGAGTTGTATGTTGTGGAGTTATGTGGCAAGGAGCTGTCTGTCCTGGAGCTGTAAATCCTGGAAGTGTTTCCTGGAGCTGTATCACGGAGTTATATGTCCTGGAGTTGTTGCTTTGGAGTTGTGAGTCCGGTGCCGTGTGTCCAAGGGTTGGGTGTTCTGGATGTACCAGGAGAAAGTAACTTGGGACGGGTGACCTGGAAGCGTATGATAGACCGGTGGGGGACAGCTTGTGTTCTGGCAGCGTGTGTCCTGGTAAGGGTGTCCTGGTAATGTGTGTCCTGGCAGCGTGTGTCCTGGCAGCATGCGTCCTGGTAGTTTGTGTCCTGGTAGCTTGTGTCCTGGTAGCTTGTGTCCTGGCAGCCTGTGTCCTGGCAGCATGCGTCCTGGTAGCTTGTGTCCTGGTAGCGTGTGACCTGGCAGTGTGTCTTAGCAGCGTGTGTCCTGCAGCATGCGTCCTGGTAGCTTGTGTCCTGGCAGCGTGTGTCTTAGGTGAGGGCGTTGAGACGCGGCTGGCGAGCCGGGATCATCTTGTCTTCCCCGGTGCAGGATATATATATATATTTTCCGCCGACGTCTTTGCTCGGTGAAAACTTGTAAGTCTTGAGACGTCAGCTGGTACAGCCTTGTGATATTCTGGCCCGAGGAAGAAACATTTGGTCTCGCAGGATATTCTCTCTAGTTCTCTACCTTCTGTCCTGTATTTGTCATCTCCCTCTCCATCCACATCCATCTGTTTAACTCTGTCACTCCTCAAACTGTACTGGTATATATCTCTAGTGTTTTATGACCCAATAGTCTCGTGTCATTTATGAAACAGGAGATATGGAGAAGGTAGAGCAAAGGAAGACGACTTTAGAGAGAGATTTGATGCTAAGAGAGGAGTCCTTGATGATGCAGGGCATGACATGGCATGTTGGAGTAGGTACAGGGTAAACACGTAGGGTGGTACAGTGTGTGGCGGGGAGCAGATAAAGAGGAAGACGGAAGGTAAATTAACGAGACGGGGAGGAACCACGTTAGGAGGTTGTCAGTGTGGGGCGTGCTGTGGCTCCCGGTACACTGTACCTGTATGTGTTGTGACCGCCAGTTGACTGTACCTGTATTTACTGAGACACATATACTGATATATGGGTGTGGAGAGAGAGAGAGAGAGAGAGAGAGAGAGAGAGAGACGTATTTAGAACGAAGGATAGACGAAAGAAAAAACAGCATGACCAAAACATCAGCGGACATCCATCTTCATTCACGCACAGAGAAGGAAATGTCGAATATAGAAACATATTCTGAATGAAAATATTTCTTTTTTCTTTGTTGCTCGCCCTGATGAAATGCCGTAATAACTGATACCTTGTTCCTATATTTATGATATAATTGCTATGGAAATAATTTATTTGCGTGAGGTTTACAACGAGGATACACACACATACCAGTTCGATTATTCTAAGAATTCATTAGAGGATGACGAAGCGTTGTACAAGGAACGCCTCCGCATTTTTTGCATGATTAGGAAGCATGATATATCATCCTGGTGTATCCCACAGTCATTGATTCCGACCGTTGCTGCACATGCAGACAACACAAAATCAAGCTCTACTTGTTTTCCATCCGGTGTGTTGCCGGAGGGAGTGGAGGGTGGTGAGAGAGCCTTTGCTTTGCAGTCTTTTTCTTATACTGCTTTTAAAGGGAACTGTTTCTTTTTTTAACTACTTTTCATGTAGTGTTAAGGCCAGAGCACCTCGATTGGACCTTGGGTCTGTGTGGTCTGTGTGTATCTACGGAACGATAGATCAGGATTATTAGACGTGCTTACGAGTCGAGACCATCGCTATAAATTATTCCAAGAATCTGATCAAATAGATTTAGTCTATAAAGAATGCTGATAAGGATCTCGCCAGGAAGTGTGTGACGCGTGACAGCGACCCCTTGGCTGGGCGACCTGGGTTTGATGTTGACGGTCCACGGACCACCTACCTCTGGTGTGGTGTTTGTCACTCAGCCCCTTCCACGTCAGGGCCATGGAAGACGTGGTATATCCTCACTCTAGGGTGATGAAAGTCATTCTCGAGGTAACACGACCCCGGCAGAACCTCGGGGCTGTTGTGAGACCGGGTGTCGATCACTGGCGTGTCAAGGCCCATGACTTTCGACCTCTTCAACGCCATTGTGTGAGAGATGTGCGTGTGACTATCGGGTCATGGCCACGAGCCAGCTTGTTCCTCCTTGCTTTCGTGTGATGAGTGGCTCTCTCTGTCACATGTAAACCCCGGACTGTAACGCTACGCCTTGTTACTGTCGTCTTGTGATATGTCGTCCACCGTCGTGTCACAAGGCCTTTCCCTCGTCGTCACCTCCTCTTCCTCGTTTTGGTGAGAACTTTGTCGTGTTCCTCCATGTCAAGCCCTGTGGCTAGCTTGCCTCTCATTGCCCTGCTCGAAACCTGCCTATGCTGAATCCTGGAGTAGATGATATGTCTTCCCTCTGAAAACTGCCACGCGCCACAGTGGGAGACTAAGCTTTTGCGACGCTCCACTCCACATGCGAAGATGCAGAGTCGCCGTGGTGTGCTGGTTAGTGTTATCGACCATTGCGCATGCACGGGCCCGCATGGGGGTCTGGCCTGCATGGGTTCGAATCCTGGGCGAGGCAGCGGACTGCATTCCACTCAGCTGTTCGTCCCCCACCGTGGGGTTGGTCGATAAACTGGGCACCTGGTTTAGGTTGGTGTGTACATGTACACGGCGTTTATGAGTTGACCTTGATTATGGCGTTTACTTACCTGTACCATCTCGGACAGCATAGAAAAACAAATTCTAATCGCAAAGAATTGCTGTCTCTTGCGATGGCGATAGTGATAGCAGCTTTAATAGCATTGTAAAACAAGAGACACACTTTAGAAGGATTTATCGTGGTTGGTCCATGTCGTATTTGGGAAGGGAGAGGCAGTCCTCTTGGCGTAAGCTTCTCCTAGTCTCCCTTGCATAGGTATATCCTCCCTTAACATCTAAAAACCTGGTTCTGACCTTGTACCACTCCTGTCTTATCCCAGTGCTGGTCGTATACCCATGGTCACTTGTCCATGCTAATCAGCCAAGAGTGGAACCACGTGTACTGCTTCGCTCACAACGAACAGGATTATAATCCCAGCGACCGAGATTTTTAACAATGGGGCGAAACTAACTTGTCTCTTGACAGTTTAGACGTCTAGTTGGTCCCCTCCTAAGCTGTAATATATAGTCTGGTTGCTACTTCCGGTGGTGTGACTTATAGTCCAATTACCCCTTTTAGTCGTGCGACTTGTAGATCGATTGTTTGTTCCAGTAGTGCTACGTGTAATCTAGGTGGTCACTCCGGTGGTGAGGTATTTAATCTATTTTGTCTGCGACGTGGGGTCCATTTGTTTTCTCCAGTGGTCTGACCTGTTATTTGGTTCTCTCTCTCTCAGTGGTGCAACTTTTAATTAATTTCTTTTACCTTCAGTGGTGCAGCATGCGGTACATTTCTTTGTTCTAGTGGTAGATCTTTGCGTCCAGTTTCGCGTGCAGTGGTGGGACGAGATGTCCAGTCGTCTGTCCAGAGGTGAAACGACCATGACAGCTGTCACCACCAATCAAGAGAGATGTGTTACATTCATCCCTTCATTAGTGGAAAGTGTGAACCACTGTTATTCATCAGTGATGTGATATGCGGTCCATATGTTTTCCCAGTGGGACGTGTGAGTTAGTTAGATTCTTCAGTGGTGAAGGACATAGTTAAATAGTTCTTCCAGTGGTGCGAGGAAGTGGGCCAACTGTTCTTCACTAGTGGGAGATTTGAAGCAGTTGTCTCCTTCACTGGCGGAATGCGTGGGCAAAATGTTCTTCAGTGGTGGGACGTGGGAGCAAATTATTTCATTCACTGGTGGAGCGTGTAAGTCAAGACTCCTTTACTGCTAGAAGGTAAGGACGAGTTGCTTAGGGTGGACTAGATATGGGATTGAATCCTCCTGTTTAAGGGATCTGGACACTGTGTAGTTATAAGGAATAGTCACAGTACGTATGGTGTTCAGTCGATGTATTCGTGGGGCTCGTAGGACGGGCTCTTATCGTTCAAGTCATCATTCTGTTGAGATTTAGTCATCGCATCAATGGGGTTCATTTACCATACTGGTCAGTCTCTCCCCTAGGGGTTTGATACCCCAGTTGATGGTTATGGGTCACTTACTAGAGCTATGAGATCAGGGTCTTTAAGAATGTCAGGTGTTGACGAGTGTGGTGAAGACTGGATGAATATGTGTGTCTCTGGGCAGGGAGGACGTCGATATATCAATATTATGGACAGGATATTTTTCAGTAGAAATGCTGGTGCGGAAAGACTTCACAACTGGGAGGTTTATCATACATATATGAATATGTATACAGATGTTACCGGGCTCCGCCTGTAAGCGGCTACACTGCGAGTGAAAAGCCACAGCTCTCGGGAGGCTTTATCCCTGAGAATAGATTCTCGTCAAAGACCTTCTCACTTCAGAGGAGTTGACATTTCTCTGCTACTGGAAGTAGTTCAGCCTTGGGCTGCAGGAGCTTTTTCAATGGAGTCCCGGGTACGACCAGGACTCTTTCACAGAAATTGGTTTTAGGGTAATTTTAAGTAATCTGTATGTATGTATGGATGAATGATATTCATTGAAGTGTCAGTGACAAATGAAAAACTCTTTATCAGCGTTCCGTATTCCATTCCTTTCTGCCACAACAATATAGTTTGGATTAAAACTCGTAAAACCACGGGAGCCAATATCCTAGCATGATCTAAGATTTCAAACTTCCAAGGAATGATCGCGTCAGTTCTAACCAAAAGTAATTAAGACATTGTGGCTGCATGATGAGTGAGTATGATGTTTCCAAAGAAAGGCATAAGTTGAATGCCTTTGATTTCACCTGGAGAAACGTAGCTTTGGAAGCAGCATAGATGAGACAGGAGATATGTACTAATTACGTTCACTTCAATCTAGACCAGCAGCAGCTACAGGAACCAACTTAAGTGACCTACAACAGGGTAGGCTCCTGTGTGGTGCAGTGGATATAGTGGTTAGCCAGGCTCTATACTGTCTTCCTTCAGCCCCTTGGTGGCTCTTGTGTCCCACCAGCTTGTCTATAACTGGGTTGTCATGAGAAAATGGAAGGAAGTCGACAGGGGAAGGTATAGTGGAGATACAGAGGAGAGTCATAGCGCTTTCAAATGGTGTTGGTTTTACTTCCACTTGCCTCTCCTCCTCTCCCACCTGTCTCTCACACTCCCTCCTCTCACCAGCCTCTCTTTTTTGTTGTTGTGGTTGTGGGGGGAGGGGAGGGTGGAAGGAAATGGCAGGAGAGGGACAAGGTACAGTGAAGAACCGTGAGATGCATACAGGGTATCAAATATATGGTGTAAGTTTACTGAAGGTGTATGAGTGGTTTGCTGTATGCGTATTTTTGGGGGGCATCATCTGTATACCCATGGCAAACAAGGGGTGAACGTTTAGTGTTGTTTTTTGTTGCTTTGTGGAGGAACTGGCTGAGCTAAGCTGAGGAAATGCTCACTGTTATGTCACTGTCGATGGCTGGAGTATTCCTCAAAGATTTGTGGCTCTGTGTGAACCAAGTGTCGAGGTTTTGATTATATTTACAGTCTGTCTCCGATGTCCTCTTGCTTTTGCCATATTTCTTTCTACTTCAACTATTTGTTTTTTCCTTTAAATCGTAGGTGTTGCATTTGGTATTTCCGACGTTGGTTTACTTTCCATTTGTGGTTAGATGTAATGTCTGATTTCATACTTCTTGTAGCTTCAACATGCGTGATTTTGGAGGCCAAATACTTAATTACGAGTACAGACGACGAGACTTTGCCAAGAAACAGGACTAACGCGTAGCGCTCACTGCAGAAATATATAGAGTTACGAATAATAACTCGTGTGCGTTATGCTTCGTCAAGTGTTATGTAAGAGATGGAGAGATTGTGAAATGAAAGCCAGCAGCCAACGTGTGGGTGAGGCAGAAAGAAAAGACAACTACCTGAGTCAAAGGATTGAAACTTGACAGCTACCTGAGTGCTGTCCCACTGCCCTCCTTGGTGGATGGCTGCCTGCCACTTACAGCCTGCTGTCAGCTGGTGCGAGGGACAGAAAAGGGGAAAGATCAAAGCCTTTACCAGATGTAATTCTTGCCCCTCCAGTTGGTGCTACAATCTGTACGGTCAAGCTAGGGCCGCTTTTTTTACTGTGCTGCTCTTTTGTTTATTTGTCGTACTCTCAGGCCTCATTATGTTTCTTTAATGCTCAGGATTTTGCAGTTCTTGTGATGTATTATCTGGTTTATGTCTGTGGCTCTGACGATAAGTCATGTTTTTCGTGGTGTCACAAGGGATTTTTCCTTTTTTCTTTTCCTCCATTTTCGAAGCTGTTGATTCTGGACGCCTCTGTGACCGTACAACGTGGGTGTGCTCGGGGAGTCTGCCGTCAGGGGCTTCTGTTTTGCCTGGCGTCGGCTGAATAAAATATGTCCATGTTCATGTTCCCTGTTGGAGGGGAATGTTTGCTGTTTAAAATGTGAATAGCGTTGGTGACAGGACGCTCCCTTGGAAGACCCCGTTTAGTATAGGCAATTCCGGTGGCTCGTTGCAGAGTTAACGGTGATTATAGCGATTGGGTGATTGACTAAGCTGTGCATAGTATTACAGTAATTTCTGATATGACTTACTGTAATAGTTTTACGATAGGCCAATTGTGCATTCTTCTTCGAGGGCTTTGTTATGTGTCTTTTTTTAACTGCTTCCCAGGTTCTTCCAAGATATCTTGCAGTTACATTTTCTTCTGTCGTGATTACGATTCCAGAGTTGTCGGTTCCACTTCTACGAAAGCTGTAGTGATTCTGACAATAGAGGCTGTTGTTCTCCAGATGTTTTCTTAATGTGTAGGTAATAATTCTCTTGGATATTTTCCGTAGGACTTCCATGAGGGAAATGGGCTGCTTGTTCCTTGGGTCAGTATATGGCTTTCCTGGATTAGATATCAGTGTTTCCTTGGCTTCCCTAAATCCTTGTAAAAAAGTACCCTGTGTTCAGCATGGTGTCGTAAAGGCTTTGAAGATGGCGAAGACCTTTTAGTCGTAAAATACCTCTTTGATTATCTATTGTTTGGCTCTTCGCTGAGGCTGTGGTGTTTTGAGTGGATTTATGATGGCCGTCCTTAGTTCTCACATGTGGTATTCTCGTCGCGAGGCAGAGTTGGGGGACTTCTGAGCCTAGTCTGTTGTCTGTTGTGTGACGGCAGAGTCTGTGGCCTATTGTGGGATGGCCGAGTCCATGCTGTGAGTCAGCCAGACAAGAATATCTCCACGTGATCTCAACTATCGTTTCAAACATCTCCAGTTAAAAGTTTGATTAAGAAATTTCATGTGCTCTTAAATCCTTACTCTTATTTTATTCATCGTAAAAGGTATTTGATGTTGCTTCGTTATCAAGGAACTCCTTGCCAGAACAATTTTGGATTCATCGTCTCTTCCCATTGCTTATTGTGTTCCTTTTTGTCTTTACTATTAATATCTATTGAAGATTTATATACTTTAGGTGCAGGGCATAAGCCCACCAGTGAATAAGGGCGTAAGCGGTGCTGGATTCTGTGATACTGCGGTCGGTGTCGGGGATGATAGTGTCCTGCAAAAGGTGGGAGAAGTCTCTGTTGACCGCCCTATTCCTACGGTTCCTTCCCATGTGTCTAATGCCCTATCAGTACAGTCAGTGTTCTGCACCCTACAGGTCTGTATCGAAAGAATCAGACCCTTTGATTCCTCGGTGCTGATTCCACTGTGCTCTGTGAGTTGCCGATCTGGAACAAGGATTGATTCGGTTGGTATAGGAACTACGTATCATAGATGAACTATGATCGCTTCAGGTGGGATTACCCTGTTTGATGTGGATGTTGTAATGAGTTTTTGTTTTTTTCTTGTCTTAGGATTACGTTAGGCGTAGTGAGGATAAAGAGGCCTATGACGGTGAGAAAGTTCGGTCACAAATGTTGTTGATGAAAGAATTTGATCAGCTTTTGTATATTTCCTTACTTTAATGTTTGTTTTTGAGTGTCCGAGGGCAGTAGGTCTAGCATTGATATTATTATTGATTCGGGCAGGCTTAGGATTCCTTAAAATCATCCTGTAATCTGGGATTACGAATCTCCTCCGGTGTTGTGAATGTATGTAGTGGCTTGGTGTACAGCCCCTAGGAAGATCATTGGTTTTACTGACTGGGTACCACAGTTCTGGTGGTCGTCGACTATACCATTTTGTAGATCTCCCCGAACAGCTGATCCAACCTGTGGATGGGGTTGGCCTTTGAGATTTTGATAAGTGATACAGCCTTGGAATTTTTATGGTGTGGTGGTTCGATAGACCCTAGGCTGTTTATATCAGATTGATGCGTGGTTGTTCGTGCACTTGGCCAAAGTGCTTCTTTGCCCAGTGTTGCACATTATCCTGTGCAACTTTCATCATTGAAGTGAGTGTACTAAGTTGAACATCACCTGTTCCCCTCTGTTGCATCTTTTTGCTTTTTTTCCTCTGCCATTGCCCAATAACTTTGTTCCCCTATGTTGCATCAGTTTTTTGCCTCTCTCACTGTTGCCACGTTTAGCATCGCTTGAGGGGTTGAGGGTCGAAGTATCATAATCATTTATGGTTGGATTTTGTGCGTGTCTGGTCAGCAGGATATATGTGATCATGTCATCAATGGGGGTGCTCATTCCTGAGGGTGACTGCCTGTTTTCTACGATTTCGAGGATAAGACTCTTTTGAGGAGTGAGATCAGTGGAGATAGTGCCATTGGGGTCAGGATGGGGCTGTGCTAATAAACCCATAGTTTGGTGTTAGGTCTCTCTTGCCTGAGGCACTGGGCACTGCCGGTTGGTACAACAATAATCCCACAGTCTTGGCAGTCCTGTGTATTAAGTTTCCTGTCATAAAGTCTGCCACCAGCCGCTCTGGTTATTGTTCTGTTTCA
>JAUUDW010197346.1:0-14444 GCA_032361385.1 Panulirus guttatus | reverse complement strand
TCTCTCTCTCTCTCTCTCTCTCTCTCTCTCTCTCTCTCTCTCTCTCTCTCTCTCTCTCTCTCTCTCTCTCGCCTCATATATAGATGCCACAGGACTCCACTTGCTCGAAGCTACATGGCAAGTATCACTGGGAATACGTATAGTCTCGTCCAAGAACTCACTCCAAAGGAGCCCACATTTCCATGGGCTTCAAGAGGCATCCGAAAAAGGTCCCTGCTTACTACAGACTCTCCTGTGAACCAGGCACCCTAGCCCTGTCATCCACTCTTTGGCTTACTTCATCTTCCATGGTTCACTCCGCAGCCTTGTTCATTCCCATGTAAATGTAACACTCCACTACCTCCAGTTTTTTTTTTTTTCACATTCGCACTCCATCCAACCTGTCTCTCACCCCTTTCGAAACTTTATAACTTTCTTCTTATTTCCGTCAGTTCTCAGCTTTCTCCTTTCACACACTCTCCCGAACTCAGGCACCAGCTCCTGCAGTTTATCACTTGAGTCTGCCACTAAACCCCTGTCATCAGCACACATTAAGTGACTTACCTCCAAGTGCCCCCTGTCCCTAACAAAACCAAACTACCGCCCTTCTGCAAGACCCTTGCATTTACATTCCCCAACAGCCCGTCCATAAACAGATTAATCAGCCATGGTGGCATCAACACACCCTTGGCGCAGACCTACATACACTTAGAACCACTAATCCTCCTCTCTTCCTTCTCGCGCGCACACTTTATTCTCTTGATAGAAACGCTTGGCTACTTGTAGTAGCTCTCCTCCCATTTCAAATATTTGGCAAACACTATTGATGTATACCTTATCTATGGTGCAGGAATTAACCTGGATTCTTTGATGTAAACGTCTGTTAACAATGAAACTATAGCAATGGGAACTTACGGAAAGTGAAGCGGCGAGTGGAGAAATTACGTCAGCTAAAAATTGTGGAAAATCTTCATCGTATCAGTTTATTTTCTTGACAAATTTTCTGCACTTCCATTGTAAACATACTCTTCATCTTGAGTCGTAGAACCATCACGCTACTGTCTAATACCACAGCCTATGACCTTTTCACAAGATGTTGATATTTCAGATGAATACGGAGCAACTTTTCTGTTATTCAGTTGAATGCTAAATAGGTATGTTGGGAAGAAAATCGGAACTTAGTTAATGTTAAGTTTGCATATGATATTGAGTATAGACATGTAATTAAATCTGGGTGAAATGTATTTCATTCTTTTTATTCTCGATATACTGGGCGCATTAGCCTAATAATATTAAAATGAATGGACAGTGTTACGTTGAGTTTTTGTTAGGTAAGCTCTAGTCTTTTTTTTTTTTCTTTTATTGATACCGAAGGTTCTATTATCCCTGTTGCTCAGTTTTCTGTGCTAGCATTGACGTGGGTGTATCTCCGTTCTTAACAACGAATAATCCAACTTCATTCCTTCATTTCATATACTTCAATGTTGCATCGTTTCATTTTTTTTTACGCTTATCATTTGCATCTCCTTTCTCCAAACTGCACCATTTGCTTATGCTAAAAGCTCGCACATTCGAATGTAGCATTCTGGATCTTATTTCCTTGGGAAACAGCCCTATGAGATAACTTAACCTCTGGGAAACGAGCCACCTTACTCATAAAGCCAAATCAAGTAGGCAGTAAACCCTGCCTCGAGGAGTAAGCACAACCTTAATCCACATTCATTCCAAAGGTACCTGCATGATACCAGGTGGATAGGTTTTATTAAGATAAGTCAGTCGTCTATTCATCTCACCATCCCCCTAGTGACTTTGACAGTTTCATTGCATTGGTACTCCTCCACCGATGTTATTGTATGTCATAGGTAATTCTCTTACAATATAAAGCAGTTTCAGGCATTTTCTTATCACCACCTGTGCAGCAAGCTTAAAATATTTTGTGCTATACAGGAATTACCTGGCTAACCGACATATGATTCCTCAAACGACTAAACAATTGGCCGTGATGGTTACGCAGTGTGGTCAGGCCAAACTTTTAGTTCCTTACGGTTAACTACGTAATCAAAAACTGCCTCAATTACCATGCACCAACAATTGTTCTTAGTAATAGACAGATTGAAAAGTTTATTTTACTAATTTCTATGTTTTCTTTAATCAGAAGACACAGTGTGCGATGGTTCCATACCAGAGATTCTTTGGAAACAATGAAGTGGGACAGAAGGGAGTAAAGATGAAAAATCAGTTTTGAGTCAGTGAGATTTAGTAGAAGGTAAAGCGCCGGTGCTCAGCCTGGTGTGCGTTGACTGAGTAGGTATGCATAAGACACAATAGAGCAACAGAGGCAGGGCAGGTGAGGGATTTTTTTATCTTTTTTTTCTAGGGAATAGGAGTAAGATATGCGCAGAGAGGATTGCTTGTGCTCCTGACGCTAGTCACTGGGCATGCCGTCACAGTCTATGTAGAGATTTGGCGCTGAAAGATCATTTGGAATTTTAATGGAAAGTAAAATACAATTCTTGGTTCAACATGCTGTGAGCGCGGGCTGGTATTTTTGCGCTCGCCACTTCACCCTACGTGGAAAGCTGCCTCATATGTTTAAAACATATATGGTCAAGGTTTACCCTTGTTTCAGCTGCGTTTTGACACCCGCGAACAAGGCCGACCCCGTCTTTCGTACATCGCAAAAACAAAATAAAAAAATCTCGAACATTACATAACTCAGGGAACGAGCCGCCAACAAGCAGGGGTCCCGTGTCGGACCAATCGCCTTCCGATGATGTAACCAACAAACGAGGTTCACATCTCCACAATTGCCAAGAATCATTTACCTTTTCGTTATTATAGAAAAACCCTCAAGATGGGTACCCCAACAATCTTAAATCTGGCATTTGGAAATTCTTTCATAGGCGACAGTCCCACACCCAGGGACGCTCCAGATACAAGGAAAGATTAGTTTAAATCGAGAATGAAATGAAATTCTGGGTCCGACGTCTGACAACGAGGGCTGGTACTTTTCCGCTCCTCGGTTTACCCCACGCAGGAAGCTACCGAAGTTGTTAATGAATATATATATATAAAGTATTAAGACCTTAATGATGGTGCCAGAAGACCAGAAATAAGTTTGCCTTGCCTTATCTATAAGGTAAACACAAGAAAAAGTGGTAATTTCACACGGAAAGCCATGATGATATGAGCGCAAATGTACAACTGCTCCATTTCGTCCGCTTTTTTTTTTTTTTAAGACCATCAGGGCCGAGGTACAGTCGACCTTAGTCTGAGGAAGCAGGGGTAGGGTTGATATAGAGAGAATCTCCCACAGCTGTTGGACCTCCCGTTGGAACCCCTTCTGCTGCTGAGGGTTTCTGGCATTCAAGTCTGGTCCTGTGGGATTTTATTCAGAATCTTTCTCACTGACTATTTTTCTTTCTCTTACGCTGTCGTGTAGGGGCCTACTGGATCTTACGGTGGGAGTCAGGTCTGTATTCGCTCCGAAGCGCCCGGAGTGACGTGCACCTCACTCAGAGTGGGTTCGTGTGCGCACAAAGGGTCAGCAGCAGCCTACCGAGTCGCCGTGGGATTCTGTGATCGTGCAGAAGGACCCACGGTCGAGGGTCGTAGGAAAGTAGGGCTGTTAGGGGAGGCTCTTCATAAAGCCTCCGAAAGTAGGATTTCTTCTCTTCTTTCGTCCGGTATGGAGGGCTCCCCGCCTGAAGACGAAGAAGGCTGGAAACCTCAAGCGCCTCATCGAGGCTTGAAAAGCGAAGACTACCGCCGCCCTCGGAACCCGGGCTGCCCAGAGCGTGCAAAGAGGGAGCGAGCCAACGCCCCCTTCCCTCTAAAACCGGATGCCACCCCTTCCAAGCACCTTCGTCTGTGTCCAGCAAAAGAAGCAGCAACAGCAGCATCCTTCGGCCCCACGGGATGTAGGACAGTTCCCGCGCTCCTTACGACATCCCCCAACGCCAAACAGGAGACGCCACCAGGTGAAGAGAGAGCAGCCGATCCCGAGCGGCATGATCCACGCGTCGGACCCGACCAAACTCCTTACCCACTTTTGCAGAAGGCCTGGCAGCCCTGCTGGGCCACAAGATGACTATTGAAATATCTCACTATGTTTACATAAGAACCATCTGTTCGGTACAGCCTCCCGCGGTCTTCGACCGAGTCTTCCCCAATCACTTTCTCAGTATGATTAACGCCCTTGGCTGGCACGCGTATTCACTAAACCGTAATTATTATTATTATTATTATTATTATTATTATTATTATCAGTATTATTATTAGTATCATTATTATCATTATTATCATTATTATTATAATTATCATTATTATCATTATTATGATATTATGTTGTATACTGATATGATATAGATTTGAATACGACAAAGACTATATGGGTGTGTATGACCATAAGTGAATGTGGATCTAGAAATGATGTGGCCAACAATGTGACTCTGCTGGACAGGCAGACAGGAGACGGTACAGGGCACCCTTACCACTATGACAGAGTCTCCCACTACCCTGCACATGATACCATAGAGCTCGTATCCTCCTCTGTGTTAGAGCCCTGTCGCTTGATGTGGTCGCTATAGAGGTTGCATGACCTATTTGACAGAGTCAGTCCACAACTTGTTGAGCATTTCCACTTATTCCTTGGACTTCACACTTTAGTATACAGCCATATATTACCCAGAGCAAGAGACCCAAGCTGCTAGTCGGTACTAAACTAGAGTCTTGTCTTACCGTCAGGTATCAGAGGGCGCGACGTGCCTTGTGATGTCTACCTGGGCCGACTCAGAGGGCCAGAACCAGGCCGGGTACAGGTACCACTCCTGTCTGGCCACTGATACACGCTACATCTGCATGTACCCTGGTCAGTGTTTGTAGCAGTCCCCACTACCACGGTATACCAGCAGGTACCTGAAAACCACAATCACTAACACGGTACGCCGGCTGGTACCTCTCTGTGCCACAACCAGTAACACGGTACGCCAGCTGGTACCTCCCTGTACCACAACCACTACCACCGTAGAGCAACGTGTACCTATCTTTTCCACAACCACAGACATACAACAAGCCAGACTACAACTAACATCATACACTTACAACAACAACCATCGCACCGTAACATCAGCCAAGACAACAATTACAACATCAACTAACGAAAGAAAATCAGCAAAACATTTACAACATAAATCATCACTTCAGAACTAACACAATCACCAGACACCCAACCATCACCTTGTAACAATAACAACCAACCGACCACTCTACAACATTTTCCTCATAACCCTAACCAGTAGTTACAACCACAACGAAGATATATTAGAAAATGTTTGTTCATCATACACGTAAACCCAACTTCCTATTCTCTTGTTGCTTATTTGTAATGGATTCTGTGTTCATTATGAATACATCATAATTTGAGAACATCTTCTCCAAAGAATATAGAAAAAAACTTAAACATAAATAGTATCAACATCTGTAAACATATCTGCAAACAAGAAGATCAAGCCGGAGTTGTTAGAGAAAATTTGTTTCTGTTTATAGCCCAGCTGGTCGTGCTTGTCTATATTCTGAAATGGTCATATCCAGGTCTGTGTTCATATGGACTCCTTCCTTGGTGAATACCTCTGCAGGATACAGTGAGTTCTTGTGCAGGATACAGAGAGTTCTCGTGCAGGATATATGTGTTGCAGGTTCCTGTCCTGATAACTTCGTGCTGCACCAGGGAGGCTGCTACATGGCTACCTACTTTAGCGGTGGGGTCCTGGACGCCCTGGGGCACTGCAGCGCCTACGAGTCAGTGCTGGCAGTTCCCAAAGACCTGGACACTCTCACGTTCCTGGCCTCCTTAGTGAGGGTGAGTACTTACCTCTTGGACTCAAGGTGAGGGCGAGTACTTGACCCACCAGGATGAGGATGGGTGTGTCTGTGTGTCCTCCCTGGGGACGGGAGGGGGGTTGGAGAACGAACACTCTCACGTCTCTCCTGTGCGTCGCAAAAGGCGACTGAAAGGGGCGGGTGCAGGGGCCTTGAAATATATCCCCTCCTGTATTACAACTCTTTAACAAATGGAGATGGATCCAAGCAAGAATACCTAGCTGATGTTACATTCCATTTTCTTGACTACGTAGCATTATCTTGAGGCTGATTGTAGTCTACTGATACTTTGTCTACCGAGTCCTTCAGGGCCATTATGTTAATCTGTTGTTTATTCCGTCCTTCAGGAGCTGGTGAACGGCGGGCAGACAGCTGAGGCTGTCATTGGACTCAACAGTGCGTAAGTGTCATCAGCAGTGAGTACACTCATGGGTACACCCTTGAATGTCTTAGTCAGTAGAGGAAAGTTCATAAAACTAATCTTCTAAAAAAACGTAAACAATAGAGATTAAAGTGGTGTCCCTTGCGCCAGACGACTGAAGAGGAACGCGTCGGTATTTACGATCCTGGATATGACAGAGAACGGGATGAATTGGTTGAAAAATATGTTTGTATACAAGAAAGCTGAACCGAACGCATAATGAAGGGAAACAGGCTCGGTCTGGGCACGTTGAATAGATCATGGAAAAATATCAAAATTACGATTATATGAAAAAAAACAGGATACAATTTTGGGAAAAATGTAGGAAGTCTCCAATAAATGAGAGACTCATACCTACTGACCACGAATGAGACCCATACCATGAGTGCGAGACCCTTTCTGCGAGACCATAAATGAAAAACCCGTCGCGCGAGACCATTCTTCTAAAGAGACCGTAAGTGAGACAGTCTCTACCTTCATGGCCCACATCTCTGGATAAGAAGGGTCAGGTAATGTTAACATATCCACGGTGGGCATGGATATTCCTTTAAGAAAACCTTTCATCACTTTATGCCCACCACATCGTCACCAAACGGAGGCGCAGTAGCTGACATCCAGCGCATCACATTCTACGAGAATGTCTTGTAATTGTTGCTGTATAATTTGTCCCGAGTGAGCACAGGTGGCTGTAGAAAAACGTTTCTAATGCTTGGGTTGAGGCAACGTGGATGGATGTGTCCTGGGTGTACCCTGCCACAATATCTGGTGTAAACATTCAAGAATTAGGTGTAAATATCCAAGTTTTCGGTGTGCACTATGCCAGTATGTGGTGTAATATATGTTACTGCTGGGCACAGTACACTGTCATTAGTACCCTCACAGTACAGTGTCATGTTTACACATACAGGATGAACGATGACTGGACTCTGGGTGGAGTGTACAGTCCTCTGGCGGAAGTGACTGACCTGGCTCGGGGACCCTACCCCTACTACAGCCTCAGAGTGCCCTCCAACCCTAATGAGGACCTGAGCCTGACTTCCATCCCCATCAACATGACTGACATGACATTATCCCTGTGCCAGTACCCTGGGCCATACGGTAAGTCCAACCTCCCCGTTATGCGAGGCAGGCAGGTACTGTCAGGATATGTCAACTTATAACTATATATCAAGTTCCTGTGTTAGAAGATATCGTAAAAAGCTAGTATATCACTTAGATATCATATTTCTCCGTTAGAAAGTGCATAGAATGTTAGTTTATCACAAAGTAAGGAAGTAATGATAAGTTATCAATATGTACATGATGTTCCTCAACGTCTGAGTTGTTGACAATAGAAGACATGGCCAGGAGTCAGAGCAGTAATGGTATTCCTTGTACTGTGTGTCAGGGTGCCAGGAGGAGCCACCAGTAGCAGCCGGCGCGATGATGTACGTGGTCATCAACACTAGCGAGTACGCTCTCCTCACCTACAGGTAATGCCCTCAGTACCCACTTCCTCCATCTTCCAGGGAGACCCAGCTCTGGGTCTGCCCTGGGCACAGCATAGAACCCAGGCCAGTTGGGTGATATAACTATAATGATGCATCTCCCCCAGATGCTACCAGGGGTACTTATATACCCCCTGGTTTTACCAGGGGTTCTTACTCTACCCCAAACGTTACCTGGGATACTTACTCTCCCCCAGAAGTTACCAGGGATCCTTATTCTCCCCCAGGTGTTACCCGGGGTACTTCGTGAGCGGTACCGTCCCCGAAACGGAGCAAACGGTACAGTGTCTGGGTCAGCTGGGGGGATGGCAGCCCACGTGGGTATTGGAGTGTCTCGCTGTCGACGGTGAGATGTTCTTCCTGTCTCTCATTATCTCCTGCTGTTTCTCATGTTGTTCTTGATTAGCTTTTGTCTTAAACCAACCTGTACCTTGTCGTCTCGCCTTACTGATTTCTTGTCTCTATTTAAGCATCATCTCGTTTGCCCTAATTACTATCTCTCGTCTTAATCACAGTGCTACTAGTCCAAACTAACTAAATTTTCGACTAATTCGTGTTGATTATCGTCTCATCTGGACTAGATTGTTATCTAATTTGCCAAATTAATGATCATATAAACAGAAGCATCTCTCTTACAGGAATGACCTACAATGAGGTCCTTGAGATTATAAATGAACAATAACCTCTCAACAGTAAGTAGTACTAACTTATACAACTGTTAATTATTCACAATTTACATCATAAAGCAGGAGTTGAGGCATATGTCATCAACATACAGTACGATGTACTGCGATTTACTGATATATGTCAGAGGTATGATATTCAACTCTATTTCCAAGCCTCACCCTCCGTATCTGGGCTCCAGAACCTTTATAACTATAACTAATAAATGACATCTAATCTGAACACAGCTGTTGTCGAGTGTATAGCTTTCCAGTTTTGTTTAAACACAACAGAATAATACCTGAATTGATCCTGAACTTTCTTTAATGTACATCTTGCAGCAAGAACTGTGGCTGTAGCGTATGATGCCCCGAGAAATGAGCAAGTGTCATGTTTGTCTCGAACTGTTAGGGTCTTAGCTCCTGACTCCTGAGGTTCTTCTGTTGGCCTTTAAGATCTGACTGAGAACACTGCCGTTACCATCCGTGTCTGTTTGTGTCTGGCAGTGTGTAGCGCTTCCCAGCTGTCAGTGTGGGACGAGGGAAATACTAACTTCAGCAACAACCACCTTCACCTGAACGGCTCCGTCACCTTAACCTGCCCGGCCTCTATGGCTGCCAACCTTAACGAGAGCGTCCAGACGGTCACCTGCACCAGTGACCCCAACAACGACGGCCTGTACACGTTCGTGCCTGAACCTGCTCCTTGTGATGGTAGGTGAGGTCGTACTCAACCTGGGTGTTAGGGATGGTACCTTCAGGTGGTGTGATGGTACCCCTAGAAGGTAAGGATGGTATTTGTGTACAGTGTATGGTGTTACGACATGAGAAACTGACAATTATCCTAACGACCCGTTACCAGCTGTCCAGACCCTGGCCAGGAATCATATTTCCTCCGTAACACCAAATTGTTAGGAAGTATACAAAGTGCAGATATATTTTATTCAACAAATACCTCTGCAAAAACAGAAATAAAGGACAAATGACAAACAGTGATACACCATCAACTGATGACATTACGATAAAAAATATAGTTCTCAATGAATATAGACAAAATTTTTCCTCTGATGATACAAGTGGTCGTTAGCAATATAGAAAGATGGATTTCCTGCAGACATACGAGACACGCACCCCCGTCCATCACTGCTGACATTCCATCAATTTAACTCTCGTCCATCACTTCTACATCTCCATCACACCATACACTGCATGTAAACTCCCCTTCCAGCCACACAGCCCTCTGGACCATGGCATGAGTCCTCCTAACTAGGCCCATCTTCAGCGGTACTGCACTAGTACCTCGTCCGCTACCGTACTAGGGAGTACCAGGCACCACCAGGCAACCCCAACACAAGATCTAAATTCAGATCCACATGACCAGCCGGTACTACACTGTACCTGGCCACCTTTCAACACGGCAGAAGCCGATGCTGTTGGCATCAGTGGTGTTGGATGCCCTGACGTGCTCACCTGCCCTCTGGTTGGACAAACCCTCCACGCTAACAACAACACCGCAGCCAATAAGAAATCAGCTCTGCGCTGGTGTCCTCCATTTTACCTCATTGAGTTTGACTACCAAACTGACACTTCGTCTGTTGCCGCACTGAGTCAAACTACCAGGCAGCCACTTGTGGCGTAGCCGGACATCACCCAGAATAACACAGTTGAAAGGTTATTCATCAAAATATAAAGTAAGATTTGAGTATTATATTACACGTCTTTTGGTAACAGGAAAGGGACCCATGCCAAGAGAATTGTACCTGTAGGTGGGTTGACACTAACTTTAGGTGGGTTGACACTAACTGTAGGTGGGTTGATACCAACTGTAGTTGGGTTGACACTAATTGTAAGGGGTTGGCACTAACTGTAGGTGGGTTGACACTAACTGTAGGTGGGTTGGCACTAACTATAGGTGGGTTGACACTAACGTTCGGTGGGTTGCCACTAACTGTGGGTGGGAGCTACATATAAGGGTGTTTTCCTCCCTCGCGCCTCTCACCAGACTGTGATTGCCACTTGCTCGGGTTCTCCTCCACAGTAATCCCTTCCCTATGTCTGCCTCACCCCCTCCCCTGTCTGCCCCTGCCTCACCCCCTCCCCTGTCTACCCCTGCCTCACCCCCATCCCTGGTATGGGGACGTCTCTCGTTCTGCCCACACTCGAGTAACCTCAGCCCACGTCGTCTGTCCTGGTCAGTGTGTATGTTGGAGCCGCTGGTGGAGAACGCGACGACCACGTGGGTCAACACCAGCACGTGGTACATCAACTCCACCGTGACTGCCACGTGCTATCCCGACCACGCCTTCAACCTCACCACCACCCAGCTGGACCTCACCTGCACCCCTTTTGGATGGGACACCGCGCCTCCCTGCTACCCTGGTGAGTGCAGCCATACCCACGGTGAGTCGTGGGGGACGTCACCTGCAAAGCAAAAACATAAACAGTGGAACAGGTTTTAGATGAACGTCAGACGAGTGTTTTACTGAAACATTTATCATCAATTTTTTGAGAAATACGTTTCTTGCAAGCACTGGCTTTTTGTCATGTCACAAACGCATATTGTGAAACAAGTGACACGAACCATCTAGCGGCCTGATTCATTAAATGAAGGCACCGGGCAGTGTCGGGAGGACGGGTCACAGTTCCCTGAGGGAGGGATGAGTGGCGGTAATACTCTGTCGTCTCCCCAGCTTGTGTGTCGGACCCTCCAGCCGCTGACGACACCGTCACGAGGGAGAACCTGACCCAGAACAGTGTTGGGGTCACCCTGGCCTACACCTGCCCGGATCCCCTCTTCTTCCCCACCAGCCAGGTCAGTCCAACCCCACCAACCAGGTCATGTATGTATCAACATTTCCGAGGTATATCTTTATTGCCAGGCAGTGTAAGATACGTCAAACAAATAATCAAAATAATATGATACTGACAGTAGACGTCAGGAATATTGATAGGAATGAACAAGAAAAAAGTAAGTTTCTTATGTAAGGTTACAGGCGAGGTTAGAGAAAAGGAAAGGAAGCGATTTCAGGGACGAATCACAAGCCAAAAGCACAAATCAGTAGCAGGAAAGTGGAGAACCAGCTTCAGGATTGGGGAACTTGGGAAACTTAGATCACTGGGAGAAGTAGACTGGCTCTGGTTTCAGAGGAAGTTTCTCTTCTGAGTAGCAGTAAAGTATCATAGAAATTTTCCAAACCTAAGCCACTCGGAGCAACAAGCCCATAAGGACACCACCGCAGCTCAACAACACCATCGTCTCGTCTCCCTCAGGCGTCAACAGCGCCCGTGAGGGTCATCACCGTGACCTGTTCCAGCCACATGAATTGGACTTACGACCTGGTTGACCTGACTTGTGTCCAGTGTGAGTCTCTCCCCCACCTACCCTGCATTTGCATGCTTATCTTTTACTAAAGTTGCAAGACAAAGTAATGACATAGAACGCCTCCCTGGCCCCTGCCATGCCGTGGGGAACTGAGTATCATGTTACATAACAAGAGGCAGTTACTGTTGCAGGGGATTAACACGTGTGTTGTCTCCGTCAGTGTGCCTGGGGGATCCTCCGTCAGCAGAGGGCGTGGCCACCTCGTGGGATGGTTACAGCAGGACCCGCGACACACAGGTCCTCCCGCCCAACCATAGTCACCCATATCCTACTCCCTCACAGTCCTGACCCGACACACACAGGTCCTTCCGGCCGGCTATATTCACCTGTACTGCAGGTCTCCTCACCCTCTGCACGATCCACCTGTCGTCTCCTTCAGGATTGCTTGTTCCCCCACGACGCCCTCACTCATAGATCCCTTAAGGCCCATCAACCAGGAGGTCCATCACCTTGAAGGCCCATCATTGAAAAGCTTACTTCCCTTTTCTTTTCCCTTCATAACAACACTTCTTTTCCTCAAGACAAATATTCTGCCTCGTTAGTCCTAATATTTCAATATGGTCAGTTCTTAGAAACTAATTATCAAACCTAATTAACTTTAACTGACAGAACTTGGTAAATATCCTTACATTCTCACATTTTTGTCAACTCTTGACCACGAATTTGACCTGATTGTCGTTCCTCTTACAGGTCACCCTGACCTGTCACAACGACACCAAGTTTGCTGACCTGAATGTGACTATAACAGTGACTTGTCAGGACGACGGGAACTGGACTGTCGTGGACCCTTCCATCCTCATCTGTCGCTCAGGTAAGTACCACCATCCCCACTTCTCGTGTACGTGACTACCACCATCACACCATCCTCACTTGTCGTGTAAGAGTAACTCCGAGCTCCTGTGTCGTGTTCCCCATTGTAGCGATGTTGGCAAGAGGAGAGTGCTATACTCTGCAACATCCTTCATCCCCGCCAGACATCCTAATTTGTTCCCCTCATGTTTACAGAGGTGTTGGTCCCTCCCCCGGCTGTACCCCTAGATTCGGGTGTGGAGGTGCCCCCAGGACCATTCTGGCCGGGGGAGAGCGTCAACTACACCTGCCCTAAAGGTACCCTCTCCCACACGGGACTCAACTTCACCACCGTCACCTACAACGGCAGCCATTGGACCGACCTCGACCCGGACTTCATCTGTCGCAGCCGTGAGTGTTGCCCGGCCGTCAGGTGACACCTGTCATGACGTCGTTGTGAGATACTGATGCCTTGCCTCTTGCCTCCCCTTGACACCTCTCACCCACCTGATGCCAGCTCCATCTCTCTTCCACAACATCTCCCTCATAACATGGCTGCATCCTGACCTGACCACCTCCTCCTGACCTGTGCCCTCGCACATCCCCACCTGACCTACCCCGTACCCTGCAGCCTGCGACGCGGAGCCCCCAGCCGCCCCTGAGGACGTGGCCACCAATTACACTGGGGTGGCGCTGCAGGACGTGGTGGTGGCCTACTGGTGCACCGTCGAGGGTCAAGTGATGGGCGACAACGCTAGCTTGCTGGTCACCAGCTGTCAACACCATAACTGGAGCCTCACCAG
This sequence comes from Panulirus guttatus, assembly GCA_032361385.1. Taxonomy (NCBI): domain Eukaryota; kingdom Metazoa; phylum Arthropoda; class Malacostraca; order Decapoda; family Palinuridae; genus Panulirus; species Panulirus guttatus. Next base: position 1,041 of record JAUUDW010197346.1, on the reverse strand, counting down.
CCTGCCGCCATGTGCACGTAAGTAGGTCTCTCTGTCTCTCTCTCTGACCCCAGGTGAGAGACGGCCTGTCTCTGGTGTTTCCGTAAGTCAACCCAACAATCGCCGTTTCATGAGCCTTCTTCAACTCAATAATGATAATGATGACAAAAATAATAAATGTCATTCTTATAATCATCATCATCATTATTACATCATGATGATCATCATCTGAAGGGCCACGTGAGTCAGTACTCCACTAGGTGATAAGCTCATCATAAGTCAACACTGGAGCACAGTGCACTGCTGACGTTATCATTTCCGTATGAAAATACTGTACACCCACAGAGTGGATGTACACAGGACACTGATTACTACTCTTGTACACCTATTGCCTGCTGTCGTCTCTGTGCCCCTGCTGTACTCCGCTGTACCGTAGCCATCGTCGGTACAGAAACCGGTAAGTAATGTAGCTTTCGTTCATGTAACAGAAGCAGTTTTGTGATATACAGATGAGAAATAATAATGATGAAAAAAATGAGAAATATGAATGAAAAATACATTTGGAAGTAAATTTCGTCCCACAAGACTGGAACTATAAGCTGCAATGCTCCTTATAATGACTCAAATTTAAATACGCAAATAAGAATTTTATAACAAATGATATTAAGTAATTTGTTCTTATGTCTCTATAAACCAAACCATTAACCCACTTCTACCAGTAGACTTTCCGGTTAAATCCTACTTTATGAACTGTACATAGTCCCTAACGTTCCCTGACTGGGAGTGAGTGTGAACAGCTTGTGTTTATCACTCATTCCAAGCACCCTTAGGAGTCCCCCCCCCCCCCCGTGGGTCCTCAGCAGGGGTTACTGCCCCCTTACGAGTGACCAGCAGGGTCATGTCCCTCACCTCTGCTCGCTGTCAACATTACAATTTTGCATGACTGTTCGTCTACCCTGACTGTCTTTAGCAACTGTCATTCCTTTCTCTCACTCTATCTGTACCTATCTGGGGATATGTCCTGTGTCTTTACTAGTGAGACTGCTGTGTGCTTGAATTAGG
>JAUUDW010197236.1:1017-14444 GCA_032361385.1 Panulirus guttatus | reverse complement strand
CTACATATATATATACCCTAGCCTGAGCCAGGTACCCATTTTATCGACCAAGCCCTAGGGGTGGATGAACAGCTGGGCTAACTGTGGACCGACTGCCGCAACCAGGATTCGAACCTATGCGCTGCGATCTTGTCTAGCTCTTTACATTATACACTAGAAACATAATTATCGAATTCTTGATTTAAACTACGCGGAGCACCCTTGCCAAGGTCCACGTTGTTTATGAAATTCACTCTTCTCAGTAAACATAGCCGTTTTGGGAGAATAATCGTATACGAATCAAATACAATTAATGTGAAATCCAACATGTAAAGCTACTAACCAGAAATTCATTATTTTCAGCAAACTCGCACATCAGACTCCTTCAGGATCAGTAATAAAGCAGTGAAGTCGAGGTCGACAGGTGATAATGTCTTTCTACGAATCCTGGCACAGCCAACCGAGGCAATAATACGAGCAACTGTTTAACCGATTAATAAAAGTAGTTATTTCACAACTCTTTTGCATTTCAAATGTGGATTTATTTAACAATATATAAATACTGTAGAAGAACAATATGATACATAAAACAACATTTTATAATCTAAAAATACTCACCAACATTAATGCCACAGTTTTGATTTGTTTACTGGAAGTACGTAATCAAAACATGACGTCACGCTCACCATCCCTATAGTTAAACGCCTTAAACTGTCAGATTTCTCAATCAAACATTACCATTTCTTGTTCAACTCGTAAGATGATTATTTAGGCAGTTTACTTCACCTGTAAAAACCACAAGTGTTCTTTGTATCATACTTTCACAATGGTTAAAATCCCGACACGACAGCAAAAAATGCCGAGGAAATTGATCCATTTCTAATCCTGTTAAACTACATAGTTCTGAGAGATGTTTATAAAGATAAAGAATTTATAAGTATTTACCTCTTCAGGAAATATTTAAGATATACATCAAACTTTAGTAACAGACATGTAGTAAATCTTTGATGCTATTTAAAAATGAAAATATTTCCAATGGAAATATGAAATAAAACCCACTAGTGTTTTGTTAACATACTGTTAATGCCATATACAGTTTCTCGTTACAATACAATGTAATACAGCATCGTATCACGCCTAACAACAGTCGTTTTATCCTGTACACTACTTAACATTGCTATATGTACTTTTCACATAAATGTTTCTATATATATTATATACACACGGCATCATGCCTTGCTCCCTAAGTGCATTCATCAGTACTATAAGTCTATAGTATGAGAATGCCTGAACTGTTCATGAAAAACAAATAATGTGTATGACTAAATCGGTATGATATTATGTTTATTTATTGAAATCCGTTAGGAATGATTGCTATATTGTAAATATGTCCATCTATGAATGTGTGTATAAGTGGGTTTATATATATCATTACTGGTAATGTTTTAACTGGGAAAAAGTGTGTAATGAAAACCTGTCGCGGCAGTGGGTTCCGGTTATCTAACCCACAATAGAAAGAATCCCACAACTTAAGCGCTGCAGGCTCTAGGTGGCGCCTCTCCTGGGATTCTGATCATCATTCGTTTGCAAGAGCAGAGTTGTGTGAGGTCCTGAAGAGTGCAACATTTTTTGAAAAGCAAAGCAAAAATGAACCCAGCTGTTGGCTTTAAACTGAGGTTATTCAACTTTTACCCGCTTTGATTTCAAAATGACAGATATAAGAAAAACGTTTACATCAAAGTACCAATGAATGGGAACGTTCTGTACTTTATATACAGATACAAGTCACACAATAATCTTTAAATCAAGAAACAAAAACCTGTAGGAATTAACAGTAAAGATATTGTATATTTTACACTAATATGAATAAGAACCATTAACAAAACAAGATACTCTTTTCCTGGTTTTCGAAAATTTTACAAATCTTTGAAATTTTGTTTTGAGTTTCTGTTTGGATATTTCCAACGTTCGAAACATTCTTTTTCTTGTTCAGTCTCCTCTTACCTTGGATACTTTGATTTCTGTGTAACTGATTTACCTCCACCAATGAGTATTTGCCGGATTATGAAGGTGAATATTATATGGACACCCCAACCCCACCCAACCACCATGTAACCATTAAACAATATCTCTTAACCAGAAGAGAAGGAAGTTACAGATGGCTTGGAACTAGAAGACGGTGTCTTACAGCCTTATTATGACATGGATCTTCAATTTACACACCTGGCACATTGATCTAATGTTTGTACATTCGATACGTGCGCTATATACCTATATACAACTGTACTGGTTGCCCGGTTAATCTACAACGAACCTCTGGTTGCCTCCAGTTTATGCACACGACATGAAAGCTGGTGAGATGTACACACTAACAGCAGTCTACATACACAAGATTGTCCATCGGGACCTACCTCTTGTAAGTCATTCATCACACAGTCTCCTGTACCACTGGTGATAGAGTTAAACTGTGATAACACTGGCATGGGAGTTGTTCTTTCTGTATACCTTTCTGCAGCCACTGAACTTAACAAAATACAACAGGATCTCGACAATTTTTGAAGTCTCTCTTTAAGAAGAGATGTTTTCTAGTAAGCAGATTCGCCATCTGCTGAGCTGCTGTCTCTCGCTAAGTAACAGTATTCCGTGGGACAGAGATGTCTCATGTTAGGTAACTGTCTCTCCCGGTGGGAAGCAAAAGATGAAGCGGCGACGCCTGACACTAGTGACCGTTGAGGTAGGCAGTGTACAGCTTCCGGGTCTTCTCCTGCACCCAAGGCCGCTCCAGGGACTGCGAGCGAGGTACTCCTCCGGCGCCTCGCGAGGTCGTCCGCACCTCATCCCTCTTCCGTCGACACCACCTGAGGACAACGGGACAATGACAGATACGGGTCACGATGCTACATGAGGAGGGACACGTTGGCACTAATGGTGACCTCAGATATCAAAACTGTGACCTGGTTCCTGTGGAAGAGTGACCAACCCCATCTGCAACTCAGAATACATACTGCCAAAATATTAGGCCCCGAGAGATTCTAGCCACAAACATCATACGCAATAGGATTACAGGTGAAAGTACACCGGAGTGCTGATACATAAAGTTTGAATAAATGCTTAAGCTGTTAGTTTCTGAGATACTATCACGGCTCCTATTCTGCTTGGAATCCTAGATAAATAACTTATAGTAAGGAAATTGAGTTTCCTCCAGTACTACTTACCTATCTAGCCAAGCTGCTAGTAATGGACACAGCCTACTAACACCATCTACTTCCCCCACCTTAAATGGCCAGCCCTGTATAAATATCATATCACTGATACACGAACATATTTCCAAACAACTATTAGCGACAGGCAAACTAATTCTCATAATCAAATAGCCAAATCTACATACCCTCATGAGAGCCTGCCTCTCCCAGCAACTCAGGCATTACTCAAATGTCAAGACTCAAATCCAATCACGTAATCAAATATACAGATGCTTCACTCACTAGGAAACGCACAGGTACATTAACTTGTAAAACAAACTGATAGTGAACTGTGAATCTCTTTCAAAGCTTTATAACTGCATACACTGTTAGTAAATCATACAACCCTAGGAAACACCTTTTGCTGAGCTCGTGTTGTTATATGGCTGCGCTGCAATCAGCAGCAGGGAAAGAACAGACTCTTTTTCCGTGGAATGTTCTTAGACGAGACTACGCTCTTATTTCAACTGACCATGGTACAGCACCGGCCAAGGAGGCATCACTCGCGGTGATCACATCTAATGTTTACATCAACGTATGCGATCAGGCAGGACTTACTCCTTATAGGCGACCTCACACTCGGCCTTGGTCCTCGCGTAGCGGCTCTGGTCCTCCAACCTGCGCCTCTCGCCACGCAGCTTCTTCTCCAGCTTGAGCTGCTCCCGCTTCCTGGCCAGCCACGCTTGGAAGGCTTCCTCGGCCCGCTTCCTCCGCTCGGCCACCTCGGCCGAAGTCTTGCCCGCGGAGGGAGTGTGCTGCTGCCTGCAACGTCACACCCACCACATTAATAACGAGTCACAGTATGGCCAGGATACCTAGTTCACACACCAGGACTTCAGTCAACAGTCACTCTGTGGCGAGCGACCCGGAAATATTCTGTTGACCTAACATTATCTCGATAATCTGAAGAGTTGAATACTTGTTAAGCGTATATAGTGATGTAGAAGGAGAAATAAGATTATTTCAGATCAGACTGATTTAAACTGGTAACAAGAGCGTGTAACACGTCACACGCACGAGGCTGGCCTCACGTCACGAGGCCCTGTGATGGGCCGTGACGATGTTAGCGGCGCTGGCATCGTACCTGTGCTTGATTACTCTACTGGTGTCAGTCTACCTTAGTGACGCGTGACACCTTCGACAGTGTCATCCGCCCAGTCAGCCGTGACACGTCTGTTATCCCAGCCACAGGTAAGGCAAGTCACGTCTGTGTTACATGAGAGACTGATGTGTTACTTCAACGTCCTCTGTTATATCTTAGACACAGTTATACCTGTCAATACAGAAATAAGCTAACCCAAACCTACAAAGTTACATAAAACTAATTAAAAATGAATTTGTAATTAAAAAGACCATTGGGATAAACCTGTTTTGCAGGCAATTAGCAAGTTCTTGTTGACGCTTAACGTTAGACGAAATCATCTTTCGTTAAGCAGGTTAGGTTCGTCACAAGGTGAACCATCCCCAGCAGGAATGCTGAGCCAAGCTGGGCTCTGTATCACACCAGTTAAACTGAGCTCGCGTCAGTCTTACCATAAGGTGAGCTAAGCCCGGTTGAGCCAAGCTATCACTACATTGATCCAAACAGCTCTTACCACCCGGGGCTCCGTCTTCCCACAGGATCCCTGACCACCAATAATCCTTAAGTGTATAAAAAGGTCGCCAGATCAAGCCTGTTAGGGGTTGTCTCGGGGAGCCAGTACCGGCACAGGGCGTCCCTTGTGAGTGACTGTGAGTGCCGGGCTGTTTCAGGTTGGTGCTCGTGTTGTGTGTAATGTGTCATACTGTCATGTACATCCCGTTACAGGAGGCTAGCTGTGACGTCAGTACCTCCTGGTGACGGCCGCCTGTCTGTTCTTCTGCCGCAGCCACGCCCGGAAGACCTCCTCGTTCTGACGACGTCGGTCCTCAGGCTCCTCCGACGCCCTGCAACGCACACCCACAGGTTAGTCAAGACGACTGACTCAGTTATCATGACTGACTGGCATTCTATATGCTTCCTGGTTAAGAGTTATTAGCTAACTGGGAAAAAAATGTATAATAAACTGAAGATATGCCAAACGTTCAAGACAGTGATATTACCTCGTGACAGGTGTAATCGACCTCATGAAAACTGGAACTTGAGGAAATTTCAATACAACTAATACACGTTTAGAGTAAATAAGCAATTCTGTCGTTCCTAATGTTAAAGTGACTCACTCAGACTCCTAATTAAGTCCTAATTTCATGAGTCCGAGTAAAGAAATTATTTCTAACACAAAATAACACTATGAACGTAAGAAACAAATTCAGGTACTTAAGGAAAAATGCAAATGTCTGGAAAATCTGTTGCTAAAACAAAGCTTTGCTTCGAACAAACAATACCAAGTTTTCGTGAACAAAGTTTTTAGGAAATTTGCCAGACTACAAGTTGCAGCACTTTGGTGCAGATCCTGGTATGATTAGTCAGTTGTGGATAAGCATTATATTCAGCAACAAACCGGTACACTCGTACTTATTGTAATAACGGGCCAGTAACACAAATAATTCATTTGGAAATCTAAGACCAGGAACAAATATAACCGCAGATGAATGTTGAAGCCTCGGGGAATGACAATATCTGAAACGATATGATCTCTGGAGCCAATGATTTACTCTTGCAGCTGTACATACAAGCAGGAGCTTGATCTCAAGCAATACAAAAAGGCCTCCTTAAGGAAGATGAAAGCTGGTTTAGGGGACTGCAAAATACATAACCACACATACGAGGTTACCATCCAATACTAGATACAACATTGATGCTACAGCTCTTTATACACTAGCATCTAAATGAATGAAGGATATTGACTCCTACAGTAGGCAGAAGTCCCTAGAGCTGACATGACTTACTTGTGAAGGTCGGAAGCGCTGGCTGCCTTCCTGACCCTGGCAGGAGGAGCGGGGTCGACCCGCCCTGGAGGGGTGGGGTTGGAGGGCATCAGGGTCAGGCCGTGATGGGAGGAGGCGCTGGTGGGCAACCTGACGGGACTGCTGCTGACGCCCCTCACGCCCTCCACACGATGCCCTACCGCAGACTTGTGCGCCGTGGGTCTCACAGGCCCGCTCATGGAAGTCCGGCCGCGTCCGCGGGTGTGGGGCGAAGATTGGGACGATAAAGTGGAAGAGGACGACGAGGAAGACGACGCGGACGATAAGGGGGATGACGAAGAGGAGGAAGAAGACGAGGAGACGGTCGACCTCGGCCGAGACTTTGACGCTGACGAATTTCTCGATCTGGGTCGACCTGAGTCGGTTTTTATGCTATTCAGTCTCTCTGTGGAGAGGAGAGCTGGTTTGATCAATGGCGGCCCGCTGGCCACACGCTTGGGCTTGGCGGTAACGGGGGATGAGCTGTTGCCTTCCTCAGTAGGAGACTTGATCTCAGGTCTTCTGTTGCTCATCTCTACCTCAGACCCGGATGCCGTCCGTGATCTGTGATCTTTCCTGCTCCTGTGACCTGTTGTCTGCGGCGCTAAAGCGTCTGAGCTGCCGGTGTTTTTGCTTCCTTGTTTGCGTGCGTCTCCATGCGTCTCACACGTGACCTCAGGTGGTCGGTCAGGCTCGGATTTAGTGTGAACCGGGGATTCTTTAGGCGAGTTCGCTGGGACTAGACTTTTCTCTTCTTCCTCTTCTTGTTTCTCCACTTCTGTACAGTCTGCCTCCTCTTGGAAGTCTTCAAAATCGTCGCTATAATCCAAAGAGGCAAAATCGGTGTCACTCCTCGCCGGAAGCTGAACATTCGTTGGCTCCAACAGCTCTTTGGATTCTCTTCTCTCGAAGAAGTTGTCCGAGTTTGTTTCTTCTCTGAGTCTACATTCACTAAGCTTTAGACTGCGGTTCACTTCATCGCCCAGACTGCTCAGATCCCTCTCAACGTGGACCCGCTCGCTGACCTCCACCAGAGACATTGTGCCTCGTTTGCAGTCGTCCTCATCCTCTATGTGGGACGAGTCATCCAGCAGGTTCTCGAGGATCTCCGAAGCATCGGTCTCTTTCATGAAAGCTTCCAGGTCAGCCAGACCCGAGTCGTCACCCTCAAACAACGCCTTACCGGAAGGAGCTTGTAAAGTTCTCCCCGTCTGGTCTTCAAGATCACTGACCTGCGACGCGTCCTGGTCGTCCCCGAGTTGAAGTTTGGGAACTTCCGTTTTACTAAAATCATTATCGTCATCATCGCAACCGATTGCGTCGTCGTTAATGGCACCTGAACTCTTGTGTCCTCCTCCAGAGTCGTCCTGAGCGGTGATGGCGAGAGCGTCCCTCGCACTGACGTATTCCCCTGAGCCTTCGTGTTGGTTCTCGTCATTCGTCAGGTCAACCACGTTCACGTTGCCTCCCAAGACTTCCTTGACCTCGGGTGTCAGGGAGGTCAGTCCCTCCTCTTCCTCCGCATCGTACAGGAGGTCGGACGAATCACCGTAGCCATCGTCTGAATCTGGGACAAGAACCGTTTGTCACACAAATGTACCAAAATCTTGGAAGAATTTGGGGAAAGACAGAGTGTACAGGGCTGTGGACGTTGACGTCTTTAATAGTTTACGGAAAAAAAAACAGAAATTACATGAAACGGTCCACTTACCGCTCTTTTGCTCATGAAATACATCCAACATCTTTTCCTGCAGATTTTTCAAAACCGAAATTGTCACAATATTACCAAAATTGTGCAGCAATTTGTCCAACTCCCTCGGCCGTTGGCTGGCAGCAAGGTCCCAGGACCTGCGCTCCGCTGCCAGGCAAACTTGTTCCATCAATCATAACGCCTCCCAAGTTTTATCTCACCCGGCCAAGGGTTCTTGCCAGGGATTTATTTTTTCTTTCCATCCAGATCGACCTAAATGATCCACTAGGAGACCAATGGTCATCCAACAAGTCACCACCCATTGCATCCACGCAAACAATACTGTTGGACGACAAAATCTAAACAACAGACAAGAATCCTCACCATACATGTCGTATACATATACATATATTACATAAGAATTATTATCATAATACACTGTTCTCAAAATGTTCATTCCCACACACTCAAACAATATCCTATTACACATCTCACAAGCAAACTCGACTATCTGTTGTTCATTTCATAAGCTTATCAGATATTCAAAAACACCTAACCTGTTGTTTAAGTAAGCAGTGAACAAAATCAGTGAAAAGAGCAAACAAAACTCTTGGTTTAACAGGTAAGGCCTTCGAATTTAAGTCCAGGAAAATCTTCCTTACTCTTTACAATGCACTGGTTCGTCCACGTCTTAAATAGTGTTCAGTTTTGGTCACCTTACCTAAAAAAGACATGGACGAGAATGGAGAGAGATTTTTTTTATTGCGGTTATAACGAAAGCGACGGCTTAAATGGCCCTGTCAGTCAATAGGTCTATAGTCCAAACAACCAACCGAGCAGCCGATGTTTCAACAAAAGCTTTTCGAAATACTAACTTAAAAACCGATCAACAAAAAACGTAACACTTCAGGTTCTTTTACGTTTGATATAGCGATAAAAATGTTGAATAACTATTCAATAAGCGTCACACCTTTAATACAATGGCTGGCACTGATGAAATAGTACAGCATTTTCTAGGTGTTCAGAAACAGTTTTAGCTAAGCAAGAATCGCAGTAACGTCAAAACAATACAGAGTAATCTGTCACTATATAACAGTAATTCTGACATGCAATGTAAAATTGGCAGACACTATAAAACAAAAAAAATATTAATTCTCGCTGGTGTATTCAGACTGAATGTTTGGGACCCCTAATGATACTTGATCATCGTTACACACATCGCTGGCCATCTAATCAAACTACATAAACTGCTTCATACAAAAGCTTATACATGGTAACGAAGCACAAGCATTCTCAGCTGTGGAGTGGGATGGATTACCCACACAATACAACTGCCAATTATGATAAAAAAATCTACCGACTTGGTCACATATAAATTTTCAAGACTGAATATGATATTATTCTGCAAGTCAAGCGATAACTAAGAGAATAATGAACAAGAGTCCAAGTTTTACATTCACCATATTCTATAAGTTCAATCCAGCCTTGTTGGAACCTTTTATTCCCGTACTGTATACAAATGTTTAAAATTGTGTAAGGAAAGGCCATAGGAACAGATAAATGCATTAGTTATTCCACTAGAGAAAATCAAAACAAAGAAAACGGAAAAGTTTGACCTTAGAGAAAACGAACATTTGACGGCCGACTTACCTGAAGGGTAATATTCCCTGGGTGACTGGAAGTCGGCAATAACCTCCCTGAAACGGACGGTGATGGCTCGGTCACACTCTGCTGGCGTTGGATCTTCTATAAAAGCTCGGTTTACCTCCTTCAGCCTCTCCGTCATGTCATAAGGCGCCATGTCCACATCTAATTAAAAGTAAGATAATAATTCTTTTACTGTATTTGGTGTATAATTTCTCGAGTGAAGCTAATTTCTTCTTTTCCTCAAGGTACAGTTCAACTGTTTTTCTATACTTATTCGACGTTTCCCGAGTCAGCGGGGTAGCGTCAGGAACAAACAGAGAACGTCCTCATTCGCTCAGATCTACTTTCTGGCTGGTATATATGACAACCACAGCAGAGCACCCTCTCCATAGCTAAGCCCCACAGACCTTCCCGAGGTTGCCCTGACTACTCCATATACCCTGGTGTAATCCAGTAACAGAACGTCACCCCCGGTATACCACATCGCTCCAATTTGCTTTATACCATGCACGTCTCTTACTCTCTTGCGTGTTCAGGCCCCGCTGACTCGAAGCCTCTTTTCCCCCATCCTCCCATCTCCTTTCCCGTTCCTCTATACCACTTGCTTCCTCCGCTTCTGACACATTCTTCCCTGCTCTTCACTCCTCCTTTCCATTTTCCCGACACATCCATCCTCTTCCGTTCTCTCAAACTTTGGGCCCAAGACTCGCATCCATACAGCCTCTTCTCGACCCACACCAGAGGACCTCCCGGGCCAGTGCGGGGGTCAAGGTCCTGCCATCTATCCCCCCCAGGACCTCTACTGCTGCGAGAGACTCGCTAGGAGGGTCTGGCACCTGACTGGCAGTACTCACAGTAGGACTCGTCGTCGTCCTCGTCGTCGGTGTCATCGTCGTCGTCATGGCAGGCCTGCGGGAGGGAGGATGGTCGTGCGGGCCGGGCCTGCTGCTGCTGCTGCTGCTGCTGGGGCGTCGGGTAGTTCCAGGTGAGGGACTCCAGCTCCATGAGGGCTGCCCGCTGGTCCGCAGTCACCGTGTAGTCGTCCTCCGAGTCCGTTATTCTGCCGGGACAATACAAGGGTCAATTATTCTGCCGGCGCAGCATACGGGTCAGTAACTCTGCCGGCACAACTCATTTCAATATTTTCTAGGGAAGAAAGTGATAGAATAACCATATTATAATTAAGACTGTACCCAGCGTAGATGGCAATGCTACACATATGATGCTTTGATCCCAATAATCATGACCTGGCAAATTTTTAAAAGACATGTTCTTCACTTCCTCCAGAATACGTAAATACTTTTCCTCGTCTCGTCTTTTTCCCGTCCATTAGCCTCTTTATATTTCAGCTAAGGGCCGGCCTTGATGCCGACCTTTGTCCGTAATTGGAGACGCCAACATAAACAAGAAGTCGTCCAACAGATAAGGCACAGATCTCACCGGCCCATCATGCTGCCTGCCACGTGCACTGGCGAAAGGTTTTATAATTTACCCTTTCGTACGAGGGCACGATCCTTCAGTACGCCGGGACGACCCTTGGGCATGAAGATACGACCCTTTGAGCATGGCGGTGTGAGCTCTGGAGACGGTGGAACGACCCTTTGGGAGCGAGGGTTGGAACTGAGGGAGACGATATGAATTTTTTAGCACGACCTGAAACACGACGGTAATGCCACCCCCCCCCCCCTCCCACCATGATGGTACTACCCTTAGGCACGATGACCTACCCTTTGACCCGAGCCTTACGGATGAGGTCAACCCACCGAATTAGGGTGATCCGACCTCTCACCCAGGTCACCCTGTTGACTTAAACCATCATCACCACACAACTGCCAGTTATCAATTTCAACAGAATTCTCGTTCTCATTTATGTTATCAGTTCAGCTACTGGATCCACCATTCAGTAAATAATTTTCATATAATTCACAACCTGCAGCTTCCTGACGATGATAATCTCTCTGCCGTCCGCCAGTAATTATTAGTAATTATTGGATGGTAACAAGGCAATTACTGGAGGCCTTTGTTCGAGGCAGGAACCAGAGCTGATTGACCTTGACGTCAAGACCCGGCCAAAGGTCGTGTGACACGACCACATCACAGTCACGCACCGTGACGTCATTCCTGCTGACGTCTGGTTGAGTATGATCAGTCAGCCGGTGAAGTCAGTCCCGCAGCGTCCTCATCGTGAGGCAAGGGACTTGGGGGGAGGTAGAGGGGGAGGGAGTACGTACGTACTGGCCTTGTGGGAGTGGAGGAAGGGGGGGGGGTTGTATGATGGGGAAGCGAGGCAACAGGGTTGTGGGGGTACACTTGGGATTGATTATGGAGTTGAGAGAAAACCTGCTGTAGGCTTCATCCCCCATATTCTCCGACACTCAGCAGTTGTCCCCACCAGCATTTCTGTTCTCCAACACTCAGCTGCTGTCTCCACCAGTCCCTCTGTTCTCCAACACTCAGCTATACTGCGGGACATTCTCGGCAGCATACCAGATCGGACGAGAACACGCCCGACACATGTATCCTCCGGTGACTGTGACTTTTACAATGAAGAGACTGGCTAACACGGCCGTGGCATTTGCTGAAAGGGAGCTGATATGAGATTGACAGACAGGCAGCCAGGAAGGCGGCTTAACAGAGAATGAATAATGCAGGAAGAGACAGTGAAGAAAAACATGCTGGGACAAGACATACAGACAGAAGGACAAATACACAGACCCGGAGAGAGAGAAAGTTCGTTATGACAAGACAAATACAGAACGAGACAGACCGACGGTCGAAAGCATCGAGCTGACACAGACAGACAGACACAGGACTGACCGAACGGTGTCATCACCAGCCTGCCAGCGATTGTCATTTGACAGAGTGCCTTTGGTAGGGTGTGCCTCAAGCACGGAGAGAAGGAGGCACAGAGTACGTCGGGCTGGGTGAGTAGGGTGCGTAGGGTCCGCAGAGTGCGTCAGGCAGGGCAGGTAGAGTAAGCAGTGTGCGTTGAGTACCCTCAGCCTGAGTATACCTCGTATAACAAGGCAGACTCTCGAGTATGTGTGTGCGTAACCAAGAGTATACTGCACTGTTTTTCACTGTATCCACTGACGAAGATAAGATATAACCAGCTTATCTACTGACGAAGATAATATGAAGATATTTTATCTTCGTATCTATATATGATTCAAGAGTATTTTGATCACATATGTAGGTCATGACGCACAATCATCCTACGTCAGAAGTTTATATAATTTGTATATTCTCGCTGCCGTATCTTCGCGCTGAAGAATCGTATGGTCGTTCTCAAGGGTCGCACGACCTTATTACCGTAATGTCGTTTTTTACGGGTCGTACCGTCGTCTTCCAGGATCAGCCAATTAGCACACGACATGTGACTCGCTGACCAACGCATCTATAACAAGACCAGCAAACAATTTGTTTTACAGTTTATCAGCGGTTTAACAGTTTATTTAACATCAGACAAATCACTAATGGCTCAGCACTGATCAAGTAAGTTCTATACAGAATATCCCGCGTGCTCAGTTCCCGCAAACGGCTACAGCGAGACAAGAACGCTTCATCGGCTGATGGAAACGTCTGTCTTGAGACTACACTCTCGCAGGCCAGCCGTCCAGGCACAAAGACCGCGGAAGACCACGAACCTCAGCAGCTAAGACCCCCCCTTCCCTCCCGCGGTGACGGCCTCGCCAGACGTTCACAGTACTCCAGGCGAGGACGGCCCACCTCACGCCAACCATGTTTCTAAGGTCGACTTTCCACCAGCACAGTACCCAGCTGGTGCCGGCCAACACCACGATCACTAACTCTAATTCCACGAGAATAATTCATGGACTCGTTTGTAGTTTTACGATGGTCATGCCGAGCGTTAATACGTGGTTGACCCGGCGAGATACTGTGCGAGGCCAGCTCCCAGGGTCACGTCACGCTGACCGGCTTAATCAAACTCTCGTACTGAGGTCCCTCTATACCTACCCCCC